>CAKAOH010013583.1:142579-247624 GCA_916701665.1 Sebastiscus tertius | reverse complement strand
TAAACTTAATAAAATATTTTTATAAAAATAATTATAATATAAACAAAACATTCATTTTGGACCTGTCAATTTTATTTAAATCATTAATTCACAGTTATAATCATTAAAAGTATATAATTATAATCAGGAAAAGCCATTCTTTTATTCAGCACCTTTCAAAAGCTCCGTGGATGTATTATTATATATATAGTTATCAATATAACCTCTAAGCAAAATGTAGACATTTTGGCAAACGTGCTTATTTGCTTTTCTGGCGAAGTCCATTGAATATGAAGCTACAGGCAGGAGCCAGTTAGTTTATCTTAGTTTAGGGTAAAGACTGGAAACAGAGACAAAATTCACCAACCAACAACTCTGAAGCTCACTAATTAAAACATTATATCTCATTTGTATAATCCACACGAAAACCAAAGTGTAAGAACATTATTTCTTTTTATTACGAGGGGTTATGTGCTGGACTCTGTCTTGGCTGCGTCCAGTAACTTCCTGGAGTCCCCACTTGTTGGCTGATCTCCGCTAGCCAAGAACTAATCTGGCACATAACCCCTTGTTAAACCACAACTTTTCCGTCTTACATTTCAGATTTTGTACAAATAAACAAATATAAAGTGTTAATTAGTGCGCTTTAGATGTGCTGGAAGGGAGATTTTGTTACCTTTGAATAGAGCCAGGCCAGCTGTTTCCCCTTGTTTCCAGTCTTTCTGCTACGTTAACCGGCTGCTGGCTGTATAGATATGAAAGTGGTATCAATGTTCTCGAAGCAAATAAACACATTTTCCAAAACTGTCGAACTATCCCTTTAAGTAATTGACCAATCAACTGTTCCTTTCAGCACGAGAGTTATATATCCTCGCAACGCAAGCGTCCTTGCGCGAGGCGCTGAATCCTCTCTGCCCTTCACTATCTCCTCCCCTTCTTTCCTTCCTATCTAAATAAAGAATTAAAGGGGAGTGCAACGTCCCAGTCTCCTATGGGAGAAAAAAAAACAACAACCCCCCCCGCCCTATTTTTACTTATTTCTGTGGTCATGATACAAGACGAGGCTAACAACGCTCATCGGACAGGCAATCATCAATCAATGATATCAGAGATTTTGTTATAACCAGTATAATCAAGTGTAATTTCAAGCTTTTGTTCCTTCACACAGAAGCCGAAGAAAGAGACTCCATTGAGACCGCTCTCATATGTCATTAGCCGTGTCGACTATTAGATGAAAATTAGACTCGCTGACAATAATTATCACATTATTATTATCACACTAACCCCCGTTTTATATGGCTGAGGTCGTAAAAGAAAATGGCTCGACAATCTGCTGTCCAGATATGTACAGTATTGGTGTTGAAAGTTTAAAAAGCCTCTCCTCTCCTCTCCTCTCCAGTACTTATAGATTTCCACTTCACTGCACTTATAACACAAGTTCCTCTGTACTTTGTGAGAGGTCACCTTGGAAGTCTGTGTCTCTGGACAGATCTGGTCTTTAAGGTGGAATAAATCTAGTTTCAGGCCCACAGCCTCTGCAGGGGCTCTGCCTGCCGTCTGCAGAGGTATTATTATTAGCAGAGTCACATGCATGTTCACCGGGTGCAAACACTCGCACACGCTCACACAATATGGCAACTGCACACAAGGTTGTAGATGTATATACTCTCAAGCACAATGCTCCACAGACTCAAAATACACTAATATACACATGCAGTGCATAATTATAGCCAGTGAGTCCCCTTCCCCTCTATATGTTCCTACATATAGAGCTGTAATATTAGATTCAGTCATGTAAATGGCTTCTTCTCCTCTAATAAAAACAGAAAAGTATAACCATCTGAAATTCTTGTAAGACATTTTTGGTTGGTTTTGATCATTATGTTGCATCACTGATAAAAATATCTTATGTTTTCTTTCTCTGCTGCCAAAAAATGTTTTTATTTCCAACGCCCATGCCACTGGGAACCACACAGTAAATTTTTTAGTACTTTTTCAAATACAGAAGCTAGATGATTGACTGATTTGGACCCTGAGAGGACCTCGACAAACAAGCAGCTGCATTATTTTATCTGATTTTATTCCCGTAGAAACAAGATGAATATGTAATTATGCAAATATATCTTTTTTAAATATGCACACCACAACTACAGACTTGTTAAAATGAAATTTTAGATAGATTTCTCAAATCGTTCAGCCTTATGAAATGGTTCAGCGGATTTTATTTTGACCAGGGGCTTGTACTACGACGCAAGTTTAACAATCTCAGGGTGTCTTTTCGTTATCTGGCTTAACTAACCCTAACATCCGCGATCCCGCTACACGGTCCTACTACGACGGTGGTTATCAACTCGGGCTATGAGCGCGTTCACATAAAAGGGGCGGTGTTTGCAGCACATGACCAATCACAAACATAGACAAGTCTACTGTCAGCAGAACGGCACATTTCACAAAGGAAAAGCAAACTATAGTATTAGGCAAATACGAAGAAGTTAAACACATAATCCAGACTAAAAGTAACACAGTTGAAGCTGCCAAATGCAGGAAGGACAGCTGGCAAAAGAAAAAAATTGCAGATGTGTGAATGCGTAAATTAACAGATTTATTAATTTAACGTAATACTCAAAAGTTGGATAAATACGTCTACATGGGGCAGTGATATTATAAAAAAGTTTTCAGGATATAATGGATGAATAGATAACACTTCAGTATGGCTTTTTGGTATTGTCATGGCGTGTATGACTATTGCAGCTTTCTTTCAGCCATGTCCCCGACTCCGGTGGTGTGAAACGGACTTGAGAGCAAGTAAAAAAATAAATATAAAAACATAATTCAAAGCAGTAAACACCCACAACATACAGCCAGCTGTCCTTCCTGCATTTGTCAGTTTAAACTGAGCAGCTGTTAGTCTGGATTATGACTTAAACTTCTATAATATATCATACGATCTGCACTGAGCTTTGATTGGTCAGGTAGGCGGTGCTTTTATACGAGTTGATCTCTTATCTGGAACATAACATGCTCCGGAGCAGGTCAGGTGTTCAGCATAAGTTACCATAAGAAGTGAACCACCGTCGTAGGACTGAAACCCTGAAGGGTTAATCCTGAAGTTACCTCGCTAACCCCAAATCCTGCTTCGTAGTACAGGCTTCAGGTATTGTCCCACCTTGATAACTTAGATCAGGGGTCAGCAACCTTTACTATCAAAACAGCCATTTTAGGCAAAATAATAATAAAAAAAATCTGTCTGGAGCCGCAAAACATTTGAGCATTGTGATGAAGGTAACACAGTTTATAGTCTAAGTAGTATGTAGTATATAAGTCTAATGCAGTGAGGGCCAAAGTGCAAATGTACTACGTAGTATTAGGGCCTCATTGTGAGGGAAAAAAACCTGGAAATTTCCAAAATAAAGTCATAACTTTACGAGAAAAAAAAGAAAAAAATAAGTAAAATTACTACTTTATAATACTCTGACTTTTTTCTCTTAAACTTATGACTTTATTTTCATAATATTATGACTTTATTCTCAAAATCTCAGATTTTTTTCAATATATCTGTCGTAACGTCGTACCATAGACCTACAACAATGATAAATAAAAATGAAAATGTAAACAAAAAACAGTTATTCATTTGCATTTTTAAAAATCCACAGGGAGCCGCTGGAGAGAAGCTAAAGAGCCGCAGGTTGCAGACCCCTGACTTAGATGCAACGTGTAGTGCTTTAACAGTGAATCACTTGCTGTATATTCTGAACCTCACTGCTCTCTTTCTCTCTCTCACAGCACAAGCGGTGTATCCCAGCCTCTCTGGAGGCCTACTACGCTGCCCAGGATGCCAACTCGAGGGGCCGTTTCTACACAGTGATCAGCCACTACAGCATGGCCAAGCAGACCACCTCGCACTCCGTCTCCCCCTGGCTGCCTGGAGGGGCGGCGGGGCAGCAGCACGACGCCAAACCCCCGAGCGGCGAAGGCCACTGAGTTAGCAGGGGTGTCGTAAACACACAGCAGACATGAAGAAACACAGACACAGGCAGATATAGACACACACACACACACACACACACACGTAGGTGAATATTTAAAGATATAGACAAAAAGAGACGCACAACAGCTACATATACAGTAACGCCAGTATAGAGTGGAAACATGCATGCAGACATAAAATCACACAAGCACATGCTAGGTCATATTTGCTCTCTTGGGATTATCATCGTCTGCTGATACACACTCCCACATTACAAACACACACACAGCCTGCTTTCTCGTCACCATGTTTTTAGTCCCTTCCTCTAATTTATTATTTATTGACTGTCTTGATATATTTCTTTTTTACTGTAACGTATGGATGATTTGTATGTGATTATCTTTGTACAAAGGCACGAGTCAATGCTGAATTTCACGCTTCCTCTTTGTGAGATTCTCTGAAGTTTGGAGTCTTATTTTTTTTCTTCAAGTGTGTATACTGTAGTTAATGTATATTCATTCACCGCCCCCTTTTTTCTTTCTTGCTTTTCTCGTCCAAACATCGTAACCTCAGACACCTCATATTCCAACCCCCGAGAAATGTCAGTATGGTCTTGTATTGCTGTATCACATTTTTAAAACACAAAATTTCAGCTGAGGAAGTTTTGACGCCATGTCTCCACATCCACAACACACGTCCTGAGTTGATTGAATGAAATGTTCCATCATGGCTGTTTGATAGCTCTTATACAGTGACATTTCAATGTGCTGTGCTATACATTTGAAACCCTGAAATCCCCCAGTGACCCAAGCTGTACATACAACCGTGCGCCAAGGCTAGTTTTTTGTGTGTATGCATTGTAGTAGCTTTTACTAGGAGGTTTTTATTTTTGTTTTTTACAGACCTACAATTCCTTCGTGCGAGTTACTTAACATATTGCTTCAGTCTTGTAGCTCCATTAAACACAATGTTGCAGATGGGGAAAGGAAATACCGTGCATATCACCGTCTCTGGCCCAAACTGTTACTTTTCCGCTGTGTTTCGTTAATCGATGGGCTTCTTCAACTACAGCCGAGTTTTGTTCCTGTACCGTTATTTTTTCATTTTGTAAACGTTGGATCTGTTGTCAAGAGCGCTTTTATGAGATATCGTGATGTTGTTAGTTGATATGTAGCGAAACCTGGTGTAATTTATCAGTGTGCATCCTTGTCCCTCTTCTCTTGGTTTGAATTAAAAATAAAACAAGCTGTGACCTGTACCGAGTGTGTCTGTCAGTCCCGCTTACCGCTGTGTCTCTTTAGTGCTCACACGGCGCCTAATGCAGCCCCGAGTCAGTGCAGTGTGAATGACACATGAAGGCTTTTCATGCAGCACATTATATTATTCAGATCATCATACATACTACATTAGATATGAATTCTACTGCCCTTGTATAGGACTCCCATAGAGCTGCAGAGAGATTTGTTGGCTGTAATGATGAGTAGATGTGATTGACAGCAAAAAGCACCAGAAGAATACCTGTATCTGTAATGGCTACTGGATATATTATTCAACTACAGAGTCCTTTGTGAGTGACAGATAAGGCCTCTGCTTTTCTTATGAGCAGCACTAACAGCAGTGTGTGTCTTCAGTGAGTGACAACTATAGCTGGCTTTTCTAATTAGAGGCTTGTATTCTAATGAATCCGTCAGCTGTCTGTGTTTTTCCCCACTGAGGAGCGAAACGCCCGCTGAATGCAACAGAGCTTTAAGATAGAAAGAGAGAAGAAAACACAACGAGGAGACAAAGATAAAACAATGAAATGTCCAGGAAATCGGCTTCAAATAGCAATAAGTATGTTGAGAATCTCCCATGAATGATGCAGGCACCACATGAGTCAATTGGTAAGAGGATACGCACACCTTCCTGCCATAACAGTGTAACAGTAATACTAAATATTTGAAGATTTCGACCATGTGTTGAAGCATTTCAATCAGTCCCAGCAGTGTTACTGAATGAAATGCCAGAAAATAAAAAATGCATCATCAGTAGTGCAATGTAAGACTTAAATAAAAGGCAAATCAGTGTCATTCATATCTCCATGTAGCAGCAATAATACTGTATATATAAATAGTGGTTTTAGGAGTATTCCACATCTCCATAACGTACAGCGAGCAAGCGAACTTTGGTGAATGGTGCGCGAAAAATTGCCAGATGTACTACGAGCGATTACATAAAGAGAGTGCTATTGATTTCAGTTACTGTCAGCGTCAATTTTGATCAATGAAAATAGGTTGGAGATGGATTAGGTGCACGAATCTTTGCGTGCGACATGTTGCTCAGCCTGGTCGCTGACACATGGAGCAGGTTAGGAAAAACTGAACAAATCTGACGTTTGCTCGTTCACATCCTGTCCAGTTGGTTTACCGCAATTCGCGAATATTCACCCTTAAAGCCAATGGGAGTACTCTTTCCGGAAAGGAAGAAGGGCTTACCATGTAGTCCTGTGGCTTCGCTCACTTTTCTCCAAGCCCTCTTCTGTTTCGTTCTGTCTCTGTACAGTACTGACGTTGAGTCATAGAGCTCAGCGCAGATGGCGACAATAAGTTTGTTCCTCCATTTCTGATTCTCGTGATGTCAGGAGAATCTCAACTGATAAGCTGATAGGCTTTCGCGACACAGTGTCGCAAATTTTTTGCTCAAGTTTCGCTTCTATTCGCGTCTTTGCATTGGCTTTGTATGTAATCGCACCGTGTAAAACTCGCGCTTTGCGTTTGGTCTGAACACACCTTAAGAGTCTACAGCCCCAGTAGTGGCTCTGTGCCAGCATCAGCATGCTACTGTAACATGCTCAAAATAAAAAATGCCAACACGCTGATGTTAAGCGGGTATCATTTTTTACCATGTTCCCCATCTTAGTTCATCATAACATGCTATCATATGCTAATTAGCACTGAACACAACATACAGCCAAGGCTGATAGGAATGTCAACCAAAAGTATTGGACATTCACATTTTCAAGATTCAATAATTTATTGCCATGTCAATGAAAATCAATGAATTGATTGGAATTTGTCTTGGTGTGTGCATGGGTAGACAAAAACAAAACTACAAATACACTATTTTGACAATTTTGACTTAATAATGGCTCTAGATGTAAAGTTAAGGGATCACCAAAGCTGTTGCAGTTCATGCCGAGGACGACCTGAATGTGTGTACCAGATTTCAAGCCAATCCATTTCATAGCTGTCCAGACATTTCATTCCGGACCAAAGTGGTGGACCAACTGACAGACCATGATTGCCATCCCTGTTGCCATGCCACGAGCCAAAAAGCTTACTACTGTTAACTTGTCCAGCTACAACTGACACTTAAATATTAAGAACTGATCATACGGTTTTCTCGGTTTTCTTGGTGTTTGCTGTTTTCTTTACACCCACGTGGATACACAACAGAACCGACTCAAAGTCTGCACGAATTTGGACAGATGGTTGCAGATGCTTACGCAACACGAACACAACGCTGACATGTTGTGAACTGAGGTGGCAGGTGAACAGCAGCAGCTGGTGACTTCATATGGGCAAGAAAAGGTACATAGTCTATTTCCTTCAAGGGCTGACAAAGGTCAAGCAACAAAAAAGACCAAGGTGACATCAGCAATGACTAAACTAAGAAGAATTAAAAGTATATCTAAAGATATAGAAAAAAAGACATCACTTGCGAATGCTCGTTCCATTTTGACACAAAACGATAATACCATGCATGATTTTTGAAGCTTACTGATTTTAGCAGAACTGCTTAATGTAAGATCCATTTCCTCTCTTCACACGGCGGAAGCATACAATCCTCACCAGACTCATTAGACCATTAATTTAAAAGACCTTATGGCCCTGATTACTTACTAGGGACAATTGGCAATCAGATATGGGATGAACTGTGGCTTAATCCTCTCTCTGGCTCTCTAATTATAACGGCAAATAGCTTCCAGTGGTATAATTCATGCTAAATTCCTGGCAGTGCAGGATATTAGGTATTGATGTGAAGAAGGACTGATTGTTGCAGACAGGTCATTGGTGTTTTCTCAAAGTCGAGAGGGATGTTGGAGGAAGGAGGAAGGGGGAAGTAGAAGATGAGAGGAGACGAAAGAAAGAAGAAAGGCTCTGTGTTGATTGGCACGGAGGGAAATTAGCCCTGACATGTGGAAATGAACAGCCATATATGTCCACCCAGTCGTCTCCCAACACAGGAAAAGATCCGATGGGCTTGAATCTTCCCTGATGATTTGGAGGCGCTGATGTGTTTGTATCAGTGGCGGTTGGTAACTAAAAAAAATTGGGGAGGACGGGAGGAAAACCAACGTATACGGCGTCATGTTATTTTACACTATGGCTGCTAATGTATACTTTCTTTCTTTATAAAACAAAAGAATTCAGAATCAGTATACAGGGGATAGTAGCCAAATAGAACAATAACAAAAGAGCCAGGGGTATATCAAACTAGACACAAATATTATAAAACATATACAGATATTAAGTGTCTTGAAGAAACTACAAAATAAGGTATTTTTATTGTTAAATTTTATATTAATGATTAAAAGACTTTGCCAACATAAGTCCAATCTTCCCCCCAAGACCCATCTCTTTACGACTGCTTTTTAGCCTCCCCAGTTATTAATATGACTACATGATGGCTTTATTTTTCTCAGTTTATTTATTTACTCTAATTATCTAATTGTATTTTGAAAATTTCTCTGCAAAACGTTTTTTAAATATGCTCTATAAATATTGACAAAAAAAAAAAACTGAAGATGAATTTAAAATACTAAAGGAACAGCCATGTGTTTTTCCTCTGACGGCCCCGTCCTCCATCCTGTCTCTCTTTTCCTATACACCCACACACACACACACACACACATCCAAATACACATCATGCACTCAAACATATACACACATATGGCCATCTGTGTAATTTGTGCTCTACACCTCCATCTCTCCCGTCCCCTGCTGTCAGAGAAAGGCTGCTTCTCAGCAGTGGGTCCTCTGAGGTGTAGAGGAGGAAAATAGAAGGAAAGAGAAGGAGAAAAATAACAGTGGAGAGGGACAGACCCGCAGGGAATCACAAGAGGAGGAGGAGGAGGAGAGGAGAGGAGTCAGGTAAGCCATCAGGAGTTTCATCAAAGCTGCGCTAGACAGACATGCATATTGGTAGATACTGACAGTTTTGTATTCTGTGTTATAGTTTGATTTGTTACTTGTTGTGTCTAGTTTTTCCTGTCAATGTACATACACGATAAAAAAGAATTTGATATAAGCTGAAAGGACAAAATGTTGTTTCTCTCCTACTGTAGGGTCTGACATGGCAGCTCCACTTTAATGTCGGATGTGTTTTTTACATAAAAGTAGTGCTGTTCTAAAGCTACAAAGTGAAGGAAAAATAAAAAAAATAAAACCACGTAACCTTCCACATGTCCTCTCTCTTTTATAATTCAAAGTTTCATATTGCCTTTAATGATGAAAAAGCACTGTGCTTTAGCTACGATACTTGGCTACAAAAACACCTGCTTTGATAATGATGAAATCTCGGAATGACCTGAGTTTTCGCTTGGTGTTACATCTTTTTCCCCAACGGGTCAGATACATTTCTATACTACAAAATATATAAAAAAAAAATTAAAAAAATGATATCAAACAGTAACTTCCTAGAACAGAAACATATATTATTTTCCATCCGAATCACAAATACACTTTAAATACACTATGAATTACACACTGGTGAGTCACTTCAAAACACAAAACAATGAGTCAGGATCTGATTTCTTTTTCAGAAAAGCTTGTTTATAAATTAGTTTGCAGCATCATTCTCCTGTAACAACACCAAAACTAAATTGTTTGTCATGTATGACCCTCCGAAAAACAACCCATGTGATCATGGTTAAAAGAAAGTTGACTGTTAGGAGACAGGATGTGAAGTCGCTCATGTCAAAATCTGGCACTTTGTATGCCCCAGCCTGCTCCCTAAGAGACTTTGCAGCACTATAACTTCACATTACTTCTGCCTTTGCCTCTGAGAGAGCACAGAAATGAATGTCATAACAACAAAAGAACGTTACCAGGTTGTTTTAAGCATTTGAACAGCTAGTTGTAAGCTTGTTAACGCAGAACATAACTTTGCAGCAGAAAATCGTCCTTTTTAATTCATGGCGGATGTGATGCTGTCAGGCCATATATATAAATGTGGACGTGGAATGATGTTGTCCAAGCTGCTCGGGAAATAATGCATGTCGACATCCCACAAGACCCAAGACTTGTATGTATGTATTATACTGAATTGGTTAAAGCCAAACCTCCCCACCTATAAATTATGGCTACATAAACTAAGGGACATATATGAAATTGGAACGAATAACTCACTCACTGAGGCTTCAAAGACTCAAATTCATAAGGAGATGGAGTCCAGCCATGACATTACTAACACAATAAATGTAGTTTTCCAATACTTGCCAACCTTGAGACATTTAAAATAGGAAGGATTTCAAAACAAAAGACTTTGTTTCCTGCATTACTTTAAAAGAACAAAAAGAACAAAATAATAAGTACATCGCAACAGCATTTTTATGTTAAACTTTGAATTGTACCTTTAATTCTCACGAAAGAAAACAGAATATTTCGCCCCTCTGGCGTAAACCTGTTTGAATCTCTAGCATGAACTATTATTCATATGTTTTTATAAATTTTTTGCCCCTGCTTGAGTATTTCTGTCTCTTAGTGCTCTCCATTTCCCTCTCCTTCTCTCACTCACCGAAGGCCCTTTCTTTGAGAAATGTAAAGTCGGCGGTCTGAACCAATCAGGCATTAACAGACACCAACAAGGTTTAGTGTCATGGTCACTTTGGTGATGGACAGACTGACTCTTGTGATCACAACTGATGGTAACTATAACCTGCAGCTACAGATGTTCCTCACACCACACCACACCACACCACCCTTTACCTCTCACTGGTGTGTCGGTCTGCCTGCTGGACTACTGATGATGTCGGTGAGCCGGCCGCAATATGCTCAAGAAAACATACAGTATTTAAAAAGACAATAAAATATTGAAGATAATCCACATTTTGCATTAAAAATAAAGGGTTTCTCTACATTAACATTAAAGGTGATGCACTAGTGTGTGTGTGTTAATAATGTATTTTAAAGGACTTTAAAATCTCAAAGGAACTATTTAGTTACGCCTTGTAAAATGGTGCCTCGTTTTAATTCATTACAAGAGTCCCTGGGCTTTTCAAATGGACTCTCTCTCTCTCTCTCTCTCTCTCTCTCTCTCTCTCTCTCTCTCTGTGTGTGTGTGTGTCTAACTAAAAGCTGAATTCAAATAATCTACAATTCAGCAACAAACTACCCTGAAAATATGGTTATGGTATATCTATCATATTTAAAAGTACTCCGTCATAATGAAAGTGTAGTTTATTAAGTTAAATCAGCATTGAAATGTTTAAATGTTAATGTACCTAAGTGTGTGTTTCCCTGTGAGTGTGTTCGTACTTTGTTCTGGCCTAGTTTCTCCTACCCATTTAGAGGGGATGTCAGTTAAGTCCACAAACCCTTACTGCTGCTGGGGCGCTCCCGCTGAGTCTGGTACATATAATATTCAAAATACGGAACACGGTTCAATTATTTAGAAAAAAACGTCTGGGTTAAGGGATGTAAGTCTCGCCTCTTAGGGAGCGGCTTCAGAGCATAATAATCTGTCTGTCTGCGGTATTTGTTATTGTAATACACGGAAAATATGGCTCAACAGTGAACTGGGTTTTTATTATTTGATATTATTTCATGAAAGAAAACTCATTCGGTATAGGACTGCAAATGAAGTTGTCATGCTTACTTTGTTTTTCTTAAATACCTTAAATCTGCAGACACACACACAGACACACTGACTGAAAGCACATTCAGAAAAACATTGACATTCACACAGTCAAACACACACACAGAGAGAAAACCACACTTTCTGGTCTTTGTGTAGTCTGTGGAGCTTATTTGCGACACATCCCTGTCTGCTCGCCAGTCCCAGTGAAACTGGGGCAATGGGATAATCCCTGGTCAGATGTCAGTCATATTTAGGAGCGGATGCCAAGACACTGTGTGCTGCAGACAGCAAACTGTGCTCTGTGAGAGCAGGGATTACTAAATTGCTAAGAGATGACGTTAAATACCAGCCTGGGTGCATTTCATGTGCACTTGCTGGCTACAAGTGTGTTCATTTGATGACTCATGTTTCTTCTAAAGGGGCTGAACCTGCTAACATGGGCAGGATACTGTTTAATTGTAGTCCCCTTACCAAAAAGATTCAAGTGTGCTATTAGTACACTTCCTTTAAAATTAAAATAAGAGAGGATACTTTCAGTTTACTTTTTATGTACTTATCAGAGTTAAACTTAACAAAATTATACTTTAGTATACTTGGCTTCTACTGACAAGTATACAGAAAAGTCTAAGTATACTTGGCTTATGCTTACTTTTTGATAGAGTAGCCTATTAGAGGGTGTAGAAGTTTGTAAACTCTGTATGTTTTCATATTAGTTGACTTTAAATCTTCAAGAATTTTTGAAGAATTTCTATTGCATTCTCCGTTCACCATGGAGGCATGTGAGAAAAAACAAAAATATATATATATTTTTTTTACTGTAGTGCTGAATATGAGTAGGTCTTGTGCAGGAATTCAAGGGTAGATCTTCACATTAGAGCAGTTTTATAAGAAGAGCATCGTGACTTACAGTTCAATGAATACCAGATTTAATCCCCAGAAAATTAGCAACTCCATTTGAATATGGAGGACACATTAAAACTAAAACATTAAAACGGAGATATTCAATTATACAGTGATGAGAAAAGCAGAGACTGTTCATGTTTGAGAACTTGGAACCAGCAAATATTATGCTATGTTGCTTAAAGAAGTACTTCAACAATTAATCCATTCACTAAATGGAGTATTAATGGATGTAATTTTGTGCTGGCTTCAACTCATTGGATTAATTATGGCGTTTATGGTTCACTCAGCGACTATAATAAATCTAAATCTTTGCTTAGTCATAATCAGTTTGGTCTCAACAAAGCTGTTTTCTTGAGATTTTAATTACACCACATTACCGAGGGACTAAATCACGACTCTTGCTCCGGTCTTGGCCTTGTGCTCATTAAAAGTCCGATCGAGCGGTGTTCATTCTGAGTTAATATTCACAACTTTCTTCAACTATCATCTGTCATCTATTCTTCTCTTTTCCCTTCACTTCCCTCTCTAATTATCCTGTAATTGGGCCTTCATTCATTCACCAGCATATCTGTCTCATCACATCGTCACCTGGCAATGAAACCTGATCAGAAGGACAGACAGAAATAGCCAGGTGTGTCATCTCTTCCCTACTGATTTGCTGCTGATAATAATGCATTCAACTAGTCTGTTTGAAAAGAAAACTCTCTTTCTATATGTGGATTGTGCTTTAGAAACAGCGGCGACCACATTTTCCACTTGCAGAAAACAGGGATCAATTCAGAAGGGAAGAGGATGCCAGAAGGAATTTGGAGAATAAAACATGTGGAGCAAAAGAGAGCAAAAAGGAAAGTGTGGTGAGTCATAGAAACACAAAGAGTAACCACAGAGGAAGCAAGATAATTACAGTGAGAAAGCACTCTACTTTTAGCCAAAGAAAAGCAGAAAGGAGAGGGTGATCTGATCACTTGTTGATGAGGAAACGCTTTCTCCTACGCACTAAGCTAATGAGTTTGTTTTCTATACCCGGGAGGACGGGAAAAAAAAGACTGCAGAGGTGCATAGATGTGTAGATATGCTTTCATATAATGTATATGTGCGCAGGTATTGGAGTGTCCTTAAAATGGGACTCCACCAATGTGGCACTCCTATAACATTTTCAGAATCACAATGTAAAGTAAAGGATGAAAGTGAATGCAGCAGAACCAGAGATATCATCTTTTCAATCAACATATTCTTCTTCCTTGTCGAAACCTGGTGCCTATACATTACCCACGATGCAATTTGACCACTGAGAGATTCAGGTGTGTTCACAGACTGCATAAAAGAAGTGGAGGTATAGTCACTCCGACATCACCCATTGGTTTGTGGAATACTTGAGTTTGGCATTTTGGCAGTCGTCATCTTGGTTTTTTGGAAGCAAGAAGTGACCGTATTTGGATGAGAGGGTGGAGCTAGGGAGGAATTTGCATTGCTATGTCTCTATCATGATTGACAGGTCACTGTGGTAGCGACCTGTCAATCACAAGGTAGCCACGCCCTAAAGCATCCCCTGATTTATGGTCTATTTGACTCTAAATGGGACCATAATTTACTAAATGAACATCATGCTGTATCGAAGAAGACTTGAAACTAGCAATTGAGACCATAAGCTCATGTTTACAAAGCTTACTGAGGTAATAAATCAGGTGAGAAGTCATTTTCTCATAGACTTCTATATAATCAGACTTCTTTTTGCAACCAGAGGAGTCGCCCCCTGCTGGCTATTAGAAAGAATGCAAGTTTAAGACACATTAGCATTGGCTTCAATTTTCAGACCCGGAGGTGCTGTCTTTATGCATAAAAAAAAGCACACAGCAGGAGTTTAAAGGGGAACTCCACTGATTTTAAATGTTAAAGTCTGTTTACAGGTCTTGGGGAGAGCTATAACATATGTGACAATTATATTGTACAAAGCCTTTGTGGCTCCATAGGGAGCTCATGTGTGAAGTTTGATAAATTGCCTCGAGTGATGTCACTTGAGTGTCGGCTGGGCCTGAAGACTACAAGTTTGAAAATAAAAAAAAAATCTGCGGGTGCGAAGTTAGAAAGAAATAAGATTACCAGCACCATGCTTCTCATCTGTGCTTGAGGCTGTAGCCGCTCGAGGCTACAGTAATAATGGTCAGATAAATAAAAACAGTAAACCTGTTTCACAATCAAATAGAGAGCATAGGTGGAATATCTCAATTCAGGTAAAATCTTGAAATTGTAATTTCTTTACAAAATAAAAGCTTTACCCATAAACACTTTCCAGTGTTGTTGTTCATGTAAGGAGGGGAAAAAGGCAAATAAATGGCAAGTTGAAGTAACTCGCACAGAGACCTGATACGACTAAACACCTGAGGGGAGACCACAGAGTTCTCCTGAAGTCGGCGGTTGCTATTTTCAAATATCCCGCTGAGATTTGACATAGTGACTACCACAGGTGCAGAATGGGATAAAAATATTTAAAAAACAAAACAATAAATAAACTATAACCAAGTTGCAGATATTCTGCCCACTGCCTCAGCCTTCTCTCTATATATTTTTGAGAATTTAGGTGGTATAATGCTGCCTTCAAGTGTTCTAGTTGTTATTTTTATGCATTTTGTGTCAGTATCATTGCACAAGCACTTCTGGTTTTACAGTGTGTGTAATGGACATGATGCAGTATGTAAAGATCAATGTGTAAATCCATTGTTGGTAATATTGAATTGGTTAACAAATTGCTGATCATAAAAAAGACAGTTAATCATCTCTTTCAGGATAAATGAAAAAGACACTTTGTTCATAGAATAAAGGCAAAATGTGCATCAGGAATGTAATTAGCATATAAATGGTTTTCCCATTTACATTGAGGAGAAAAAAATAATCAAAATGCTTTCATCGCGTAACAAAAATAATGAAGCTATTTCATTAAAGCCCAGCAGGCTCTGATGAAAATGAACAGTGACAAAATTAACGCCTCAAACACCCGGTTATCAGTATATTCACACCTCACGAGAGAAAACATTTGCATTTACCTGACAATAATATAGAGTAAATTAATGACACATATCACTTCTAGCATTATTAGTGTCACCACATTCTAGGCCTAAACAGATACTAAACATTACCAGACTATTACAATGTTTTTCTATTTGTGAAATCATTTAATTTAGATTGAAAGTCTCAGATGAATACAGCATTACTAGCTTAAGCACTTTGAACAGAGCTGCTATTTCTGATACTGCTGTTGTTTGAGCGCTACTAAATATATCAAATAATTTGTGGCATTTAATCACATCGGCCTCGAGGCACTTTCTTTTCTTTTTGGTCCACTTGCTTCATTTGTTAAGTAAGGCTAATTGTACTCAGCAGAAAATGCCTACACATGCAACACGCAAACACTTCAGTGCCACTTCAACAAGGAAAAGCTGGACTTTAACTGTGTAAATGATTATTGATTATTGCAGAAACACTATATGTCGTGTCCCATATAGGGTGAAGGTGTTACTGATATGGATTGTCAGTCAATTCCATGTTCCGTTGCTTACATTGAATCATAAACCATGTGTCTTTACCAGTCACGCAGTGAGATGTGTGAATCAACCAGCAGGTCACATGAGAGATGACACATGAGATACACAGTACATCCGGTCCCTCTCTCTGTCTCTCTCCTGACCCATCCATCTGATTTCATACTCCCTGCATGACGGGTTTGCTGCATCAAATCAAGATCTTCCTCTGACAGCCACAGTAACATGCAGTGGATACAGATATGTTCTGATTTGCACACAGACACACACACACACACACACACACAACCAGGGAGCACAGGAACCTCTCTGTCTGTCTGGCTGCCTCCGTCTCTACCTCTATAACACACACACACACACAGAGAAAACACACATGAAGTACTGTTGTCCGTCTCACAGTCCCGAGGCTGACGTGTCTGGCTGGATGGGTGCATCCAAGGGGAAACGCAATCCTCAGCTGAGAGAAAAATCAATGTCCATCTTCTCTTCCTTCTTCCAATTATTAGTTTCTAACCAGTTTTCAATCAATCAAACGGTTAATATGGAGTTGTTTGGCTTTGCAGCTGCACTTACTAAACGTTAACAAATATGTTCCATTGTCCTGATTTTTCAGCCAATGAGATGGTTGTTTGGCTATTAAATAGGCGTTATCTGTCGCTATAAGCACCATGGATGTGGGTCAATAGGGGCCTACTACACCCAATATTAGCTTTTATCATCTATTCACATGGTAGATAACCATAAAGAAGGTATAAAAGAACATGACAGTGACCTCTAGCGGCCGTAGTAAGTATGACAGGAGCAGAAGTGGAAGTCAGGCGCTGTATTATAGCATGAAACTTCAGACTGTATAGTGTGGAGGTTGGGGGCAATGGATGGGACACAAAACACAGGGTTTTCACCTAGGATACCGGGGTTTGCATCCTGTGTGAATCCATCAATGTGTAGTTGTCTTTGTGTTCACTTTTGAAACATAGTTATTTTAAGCCAAAACCAGAGTTAAGATACTGGAATCATATACAACTAGAAAACCTAAGGAATCCATTGGTACCAACAATGTCATAACACCCTTAATGCTCCAAACTTGAAGAACTGTCATGGCTATTTTCAAAGGGGTACCTTGACCTCTGACTCTTAAGTTTCGCTTTCAGTTTTACAACATAGTACAGTAGATTTAGTAGGCCCCTAATGACCCACATGTATGGTGCTCATAGCGACCAATAATCCCTTTTTAATGGCTTAATAACAGTCAAATCGGATGCATTTTTCTTCTCTTTTGGAATAAGAGAAACAGACGCAGCAGGAGAAGATAGAAGATAAGATGTTGCACTACAATCTCTCGCTACAAAACCTGATGTGACCGGCCACACATGCCTGGAGTGCTCCGTGCAATCAGACTTTGATGCAAAAGTTCACTGTGTTAACTCACTTCACAAATGCTAGGTCTTGTCACGTTATTTGAAATGTCACGAAATCGAGGACACACAATCTCACAGAGCTCAAGACCTTTTTTTTTTTATAAACTAATACTTCACATTCGGTCTCCTGACACAAGAGTAAAGCTCTTCTGAATCTCCTGAAAATGTCAAGAGAACAGAGGATATGCTTACCCACGCCTCCAGACAGACAAACCAACCTCTGAGGCCAATCGTAGTGCAGCATATCTTAATGGAAGTGTTTACACATCTCTGTTAAAAGGAATGTATTGCGAAGGAGTTTCTTATCTGGGAACATTTATGTGTTTACATAATCATTCCATCCTACATGTGTCCTCCAGCATGTGCTCACCTTGTGGCATTCACTGACTGTAAACATGCATCTAAAAAACTCAGGTACTCAGGGTATACGTCCTGATTCAAAACACACAGACACACACAGAGGACTCTGGTGTCCTCCTGACATCCTGAGGCTGACAGATTCGGAACTGGATGGGTGCATCCGAGGAGAAACTGCTCAGCCAACAGTCCGATGCTGACATGTCCGACGCCGAGGGAGGGATACTAGATACTAGAGAATTCACTGTCCATACATTCATTCGTTGCATTATTGATTCTGTTGCTGTTTTCTACTCTTGGAGCCAATTCATCATTTCCATCTACCCATTAGTCAAACAATCAGCCTTAAATCACTAAAATAAACACCACAGTAGCTCTTTACGCTTAGACACAGTAAATGAGCCTGAATAAACAAAGCCCCTTGTTATGATTGTACCCATCTGCTCAGGATAAAATGACTCATCTTTTCGCTGCACATTGCACCAGTTCCACACTCCTTTTAGTTCTGTAATTTGATAGCGCACAACATATTGTATATCTGGCCGTATCCTCATACAACGGTTCATATGACATCATATGAAGAGGCGTTACTTAAGTAACAAAGTTACGCTACAAAAACTACTGGTTTCACATGGGGTACGCATCTCCTCGGCAAAAGTCTGGTGTTTTTTGACCCACCTATCCAGCCCGACCTCCTCCCTATGTAAACTTTGCTGCTTTTTATACTTCTTGGTTTAAAATTAGCCCATGCAAATTGATTTTGTTGGATATATATGAATTACAATGCATAACTAGTCACATGTATAGCTACGAACGGTGTATGAGAACACCTGATCTGGTGTAAATGGCACAATTAGCCTCATATGTCAGCATTGTACTTACTTTATCACCTCCAACTTCACAAAATCCACAGTAAATAACTCTCCTCCAGAGTTGTCAGCTTGTGTTTGTAGGATGATAAAACATCCTTCATCTGTATCAGTGCAAAGTTCTTTGCTGGTAAACGGCTGTCACTGTTTGCCTGTTTGAATTATTTTCACCCGGGTATTATTTCAACACCTTCCTCCTAAGTGTGTCTTCAGAAGAAAGTCCTTGAAGTGCAAAACTCAGAACCACAGGTGATGATGAAGGAATATGAATAAGTAAAACCTCGTAGTTCGACTGAAGTGGAAAAAACACAAGTGGTAAGAAGAAAGGAGGTAATGTTGCAACGTCTTCCTTACAAATTCAAACAGCCTACGCTATATATCTAGACTGCTTGAACTTGCTGTGTGGCACGTACAGATAGGGAATATACTTTTAAATGCGATCTATTGCATATTACTTTCGGTTCAAAGAAGTATGGTAAATTTACCTTGAAACACTGAAGGTTGTGGGCACTGTCGAGCTGACTTGGTTGACACCATTATTCAGTGCTGCATAGATGTGAGAGAGTGACAAAAGCATGGGTGTTATTTTATTAAAAAGGGATCAGGATCTTTGGAGACTAGGACTAAGCGTTATTGACCATGTATATTGTATGGGAGGTGCTGGAGGACACGGTAGGTCATTGCTCGTTCCCTGTTAACCTAAACTGAGAGCTGTTTTTGCTTTCTCTGTATTACACCCAATGGGCTACTTCTGGGTTTGAAAAGTGAAGCCAATGCTGAAGTGCCTTAAACTTGCATTCTTTCTATTAGCCAGCAGGGGGCGACTCCTCTGGTTGCAAAAAGAAGTCAGATTGTGTAACACTGGAAAGTGTTTATGGCTAAAGCTTTTATTTTGTAAAGAAATTACAATTTCAAGATTTTACCTGAATTGAGATATTCCACTTATGCTCTATTTGATTGTGAAACAGGTTTACTGTTTTTATTTATCTGACCATTATTACTGTAGCCTCAAGCGGCTATAGCCTCAAGCACAGATGAGAAGCGTGGTGCTGGTAATCTTATTTCTTTCTAACTTCGCACCCACAGATTTTTTTTTTGATTTTCAAACTTGTAGTCTTCAGGCCCAGCCGACACTCAAGTGACATCACTCGAGGCAATTTATCAAACTTCACACATGAGCTCCCTATGGAGCCGCAAAGGCTTTATACAATATATTTGTCACATGTTATAGCTCTCCCCAAGACCTGTAAACAGAGTTTGACGTTTAAAATCAGTGGAGTTCCCCTTTAAGCCCTGCTGTGTGCTTTTTTTATTTATAGAAAATAACCAAGCAACAACATAAAGACAACCTCTGACCTCCGGGTCTGAAAATTGAAGCCAAAGATGAAGTGGTTCTGGTTGCAAAAAGCCAACATGGCGATGGCCATATACCAAGATGGCGTCGGCCAAAATACCAATCTCGAGGCTTCAAAACGGCAGTCCACAAACCAATGGGTTACATCACGGTGACAACATCCACTTCTTATTTACATTCTATGATTACACCACATTCAAAATGGGCTTCAGCCTCCCACAAGGGTACCTGTTGCCACTTCACATACAGCATATAGGGGTCTGAAGCAGCAGCATAACATGGTTGTGATTTTTGTTTTGGGCTCTCACCCCCAAAATGAAGCTTGTGCGTGCACACACAACCACTGCAGACAATTGCAAAGCAGACAATTGCTATCTCACCATGCAACTCCCATCCTGCAAACCAGCCTCTGATTAGCACCACGGACAGACTCCTAAGTGCCACTCCTGTGCACATACCACACACACACGGACACACCAGCCTCTGATCAGCACCCGATCACCAAAATATATCAATGCTACTCTAACAGCCTGCCTTGGATTCAAACCACAGCCTGAAACAGTTGATTTGCAAGAGGGGCTACAATAATAAAACTTCAAAAAAATTGTCTTCCCACATGGGCCCCTGACAGCTTCATGGGCCCCTGTGCAGCTGCACCAGTTGCACTGCTGATATGTACGCCATTGGCCTGAAGTGCATCTGGTTTGTTGATATAACGGTGGCATCTCTGTTATTAGCATATTATGTTATTCTTGTGACATCCAATGTGAACTGGAGTGCGCTGATGAGGATGGGAATGACAATCAGCACCTCCAAGTTTGAGACTGCAAAAATATGAATTGAATTCGAAGAAATGTAGGGTTGGGATCTGGACTTTTGCGGTAAAGACAGAGCTGCAAAGTAAAGCGTTCAAGGTCCTGGCCAATCTTCATTTCTATACCCTCATCTGCGATCTCAAGATTTGGGTGATGACCCAAAAATTGAGATCACTGATTCAAGTGGCTGGTTTCTCTGTCTATGTGATAGAGTGAGGCTCTCTTGGTATGAAGCTTTCGCTGCTTTGCTTTGGAAAAAGTCAGTTGATACGGTTCAGGAACGTAGTATAGATGCACTTGAGGACCCCTTGAGAGCTGGAAAAAAAGGTGTTCGAGCTTCTCTGCCTGCCTGGTTGCCACAGCAACTCTGATGGGTGGATGAATGAATAAAAGGTACATATTGTATTATGTGCTACGTTGATGTTAATGCATTATATTTCAAATAAATATAGAAGACGGTAGGCTAACAGAGTAGAGAAGATTGACACAATTTAAATGTTATTCCAACAGCATGTTAATAATCACTACCATGAGGAAAGAGCTGCTCAGATTTCACTTGTTTGCTTGTGAAATGGATTGTTTGTGCTAATATATGGTAAATGAACTGCATTGTCATTATTGTGGATGTAGTAACTGTAACATTATTCCCAAACTTGTTTTTTTTATTAATTAATTACTCATGAAATTAATATATTTTATGCATCATCAAATAAAGTGTAGTTTCACAGCCATGAATATTTTAACCCCATTTCTCTTTTTTATTATCATCACGGTTTTATTCGATTTCCAAAATAATGCTATGCTTCTTTGAATGGAGAGTTTATAATAAAATGTACAAGTTGCTCTTTTCGTTTTAAAAAGAAAAGAGCAACTTATACAACTTATAATAAACTTTTCAAACTGTGATGATAATAAAAGAAAAAGATGAGGTGAAAATATTCATGTCTATATATATATTATTATGTATATGTGTGTGTACGGCCTCATGCACAGGCCTTTATGGGTGCAATAATAACTTTTATAGGGCTGTGAAGTTCTGCTACTGAGTGCAGTTTAAGAAGAATACACACATACAGTAGGTCTTTTCCATAACACGTAACCTCCCTTCACACTAAAATTCACTAATCCATCTGAATTAAATAAGAAAAAGAAAACTATTCATTCTAGACTTTATGCTAATGTCCGTTTTTATATCTACTTCTCACTCATTGAGCCCTACCAATCACCACCCACTATAGCTGCAGCTCTGCAGTCACAGCGCTCCTTTCAGGAATTTGCAGTTAATCACCACAAAAGTGAATGACACATTCCGGCACATTTCCAGACAATACATTAGAGTATGATTATTATGTCAGTCTGTGTATGGGCACCGAGGAGCGAAGGAGAGCTTTTTATAATCCCCCTAATCTGTTTACAGCGCTGGTAGAGTAAAATTCAGAAAAGGAAACGTGGTATCAGAAGAATTCTCTCACATCATCCTTATGTTTAAAGTCAACCACAGGCTCTTTTTAGAAATGGTAATTGCTCTGCTGATAAACCTAATCTCCCCTTGAACAACCAAACTGAATGTGGGAATGAAATATCTGAAGAATTGGGTTTGGAGCGATGTGGTTGGCAAATGGAAATACAGTCTTTGGTATTTTGACTATGAGACACATTTAATTGTAGTCTGGTACTTAAGATAATGTTTTTAGGGTTTATTTGCTAATTTCTACTGCCTTTCTCTTTCTTACCTTATTTTTACACACATTCATAGACAATGACAGCGTAATGTAAACACACAAGACATCCATACCTGGATTAACTTAAACTAGAAGTTGAGGGTCATATTTCCACTATTTACATGAAATAGAAATGTAGTGAAATGGCAGTATTTTAATTATTATTAAGTCATATCTGTATCTAACAAGTGCTGCAAAGGAAGGTATTTTGCCTTTTGAAAATCTTTTTATTCTCCCTTGATTTATAGAGATTCAACATTTCAATTTTATGATTTTTAAAGGTGCAATGTGTAGTATTTGGCGGCATCTAGTGATGTGGTTGCAGATTGCAACCAGCTGAGAACCCCTCCGCTCACACCTCCCTTTTCAAGACTGTGGTAACGTGAGCTGCCGAGTGCAAAATCGTGGTAACACTATTTGCCTCGCTCAGAGTCCATCCTTACCATAATAACACATTATGGCCAATGTTTGGTTTGTCCGTTCTGGGAACATGGCGGTGCAAAATGGCGGACTCCGTGAAGAGGAATCACTCCCTATGTAGATATGAAGGGCTCATTCTAAGCTAACGAAAAACAACGATTCTTAGTTTCCGGTGATTATATACACTAATGAAAACATAGTTATGAATATTATATTCCCCGAAATGTTACACACTGTTCCTTTAAGACAATGTAAAAACGTTGAGTGCTGTATTAGTAGTCATAAGATAAAATACCTCCACTTAGTCCCACAGGATGAATCAGTGTAGAAAGAACAGCCTGTTCAAGAGACATCTGTCTTTCTTTAAGATGCAATGAAATGCATTTTGCCCATCTCCATATGTGCCTATTATTTCGATTTTCTGCCACTGCTTCTTCAGTTTGGGCGTCTGCTGTTCATGTTTCATCCTCACTGTCATATTTGCTCTGTGTGCCTCTTTCCATACATCAAAACACCTTGAACAATAGCACTGCATAATGCCTTTTGAATTATCATATGAAAGCGAGTTTCTGAGAGATGAGTGGTATCAGAGAAACTGTACTGAAAACCACATTCTGAAACTAATACAAACACGCTCTGAAAATCACTCACACACGCAGAAAGAGAGAAAATAGACTCTCAGGAGGAAGAGATGAGCGGCAGAGAGATGAAGAGAGAGGTGTTTCGATTAGGGGGAGTACTAGAAGTGCAGGTAACGAGAATGTTGGAAGAGATGGGAGAAAGATAAATGCGTCGTGAAGAGCCATTCAATTACACCACTAGGCTGCTCTTCTCTGGTGTTTGTAAAGTGTCTGACTCATCTACAGCAGTGCCAGAAAACCTCTGGGAGTAGCCTATATAAACCGATAAGGAAGTATGATTTAGACTGGACTCTAAAGGAGAAGCTCGTTGCACTGCATCACTCACTTTCCGCATACAGAAAACAAACTGTGCACGGGGGAACCATGATTCCAGTCTGGGACTTCACATTTCAAGTTATGAAACATTTTGCCCTTTGGCCAGCTCAGCTGAACAATTTCCATCCCTCAACTCTTGTCATTCATCTGGATAAGAGGTCCACCTTTAGCAGCTTGTAGCTCGAGGTAGAGCTGACCGGCATCCTGTTTTGTTGTTGCTACGAACTCCTGAAATCTGCTGCTGTTATCATCATGATGGCTATGACTGATCACTCCCACGGCAAAACATGTGCACCAAAAGCACCAAAACATGACAATTACAGGAGAAGGAGAAAAAGAAAATCACAATTTCGGCAAGCACGTGCCTAAAACGGTAATGTAGAACAAACTTGTGAGGCTCATCTTTACCACAATTTTCGCCACAGATTTTCACTTGGATTTTATCTCCCCAAACCAGAATAAATGTTTTCTGCTACAGAAATTTTGTGATTGAAAAATTTGTTATTTTTGCAACAAAGACAGCTCAGAAACAGCCAATCATACTGTTATCAGGTCATTAAATGGGTGTTATCAGTGGTTATTACACGGCTTTGTTGAATACTTGATTCTGATTGGGCAATCACAGCGCTCTACGGGCTGTTATTTCTTTATAGCAGACCTTTGCTATGTATAACAGACCATTGCTTTGGGCGCAGTTCTGATCTTGAACTCTGGCGGACTGTTTTTGTGTCAAATTATTGATTTCTTAATTAAGTAGCCGTGTAATAAGCGGGATAATGTACCGCTAGCGGGTCATTGTTGTGAAATAAACCCCCCTTCAGGGCGATGCAAGGGTTTCATGGTTTATTTCACAACATTGACCAGCTCACTGTACATTACCCCTTACTTATCATATCATAGATGTGGGTCAGAAGGAGCCTGCTACACATACTAGTAGGTTTTATCATCGATTCACATGGGCAATCACCAAAAGAAGGTGAAAAAAGATGACAGCGACCTCTAGCGACAGTAGTAATTATGACGGGCAAAAGCGGAAGTGACGTCGTGCACTATAGAAAGTGTGACACTTCAATCGGGGTGTAGGTCAGGGGTGATGTACGGGACACAAAACATTGCATTTTCACCCAGGAGACTGGGGTTCGCATCCCGTGTGAAATTAACAACATGTAGTTGTCTTTGTGTTCACAACCTGAAGTTTCACTTTCACTACTCAAACATAGTTATTTTAAGCTAAAACATGATGTTATTCCCTTAACTTAACTAAGTGGTTTTGTTGCCTAAACCTAAAGAAGCTGTTTTGTTTGTGTTCAAAATGTAACGTTTCATTCAGTTTGACAACGTGTTATAAAGTGCTGCTTTTAAGTTTTGCTTTCACTTTTACAGCGTAGGTGTAGCAGACCTCTACTGATCCAAATCTATGAGGTGATTGAGGCTAATAATGCACATTTAATGAGCTGATAACAGTCAAATTGGGTGCAGCTGTCAGAAAACACTTTTAGATTTAATAAGTGAAGAGATGACGGTGTGAAAACACATGTAAACCATTAATTAAGCACCAGATTCCCCTAAGGTTTTTGTGCTGCAAACAATATGTTTCAAAAACTTACATTTTTATTTAATTTTTGCCTATTTTATTTTGAAATACAAAAACTAAAATTAAGATTAAAATATACAGACTCACAATATTTTCAACATTATCACTGCAAGACTTGAACATAACTATAATATCAGAAATGTCTAAGAGTCAAACTCGTGTAAAAATGCACGAAAGCAATGTTAATGCAGGGATCAAATACCAGAGTATTCACGGATCCAGCCCGAAAGAAGATTAGTGAAATGCCTGACATTGCAGAAGTTATTACCAAAGCTGTATTATGAAAATAGTTGGAATTTATGTGTCAGGCCAGCATGAGATCTAACAGCAAGAGACCCTGTTTACACCACACTCACATGCAGGTAACAAATACGTGTTTGTGTGTGAGTGAATGAGAGGAAATATGCATGCAAGTATGTGCAGAAATATGTTCCTCCATGGACACACTGCAACTTAAATTTTTGATGCCACCTTGTATGAAACAACTGGACAGCTCAAGGACACTGAATCACTGATCATATTCTGCAGAAATAACTTTAACCTAGGCTATGAGTGAAGTACAGCGATCGGTGCGTCAGATCTGTTTTACTGCAACATCAAATGTTTTAACTTGACTGTTTGCTAAACCCCCGAACCCAGACAGCAATTTGTGTGCAGCAACTGTAATACGACAGGCCTGTCAAGCTTTTAAGCAAGCATTTAAACAGTTTGGAGGGTATATGCCATTTTGAACCTTTCCAAAACCAAAAATACAAGAGCAACAGTGTACCAAATGGAATAAACAGTGCATTTATCTGCTCTAAGCTGCAATAGTTAGCAGCCAGTCAGCTGGAAACATTGAAAAGTCAGCCGCAAAAAACGTTTTTAACCAACTCATGGAGCTAACAAAGCTTAACCAACTGCATAAAATCTGATAGCAACAGCTGTTATTTCAGCCAAAATCAACAGCTAAAACAAAAAGCCTTTTGTCCGCCTCTGTTAAAATGAAGAAGACTTTTGAGTTTTAAATCTGCCAGAGTTATTGTAAACTGCATACTAATGTGCTGTGCAAAATGTGGATGGTCTTGACGGGTGTAGCAACAGTAACTAAGGAGGAGCAAGATTTAGCGAGCAGTCAGCTGTGTCCCAATGTGCTCTTCATTTGGGTGTATTGCACCTACTGTGTATTAGACCTACCCATATCCTCAAGTTATAATATTTATCTTCATCACAATCCTCTGCTGTCTTCTTAATCTGAAGTATAATCCAGTCGTGATTGAGAATAAGCTCGAACGTGATCGAGCCCTTCAGGATTTCAGTCTGCTGCATCAGAGCCAAAGACAGATGGACTTAGCCTACTTAAATTCAAAATGTTATTATTTTGAAATGGAGCCAATCTTTCAAATTGATAAAATCGTTTTCAGTTTCAATCCATCATCTGCATTTCATTTCACTCTGTGCCAGGATAATCTATTTTAGATCTCATTTATTCACAAAGTGCCTTCTCTGTCAATTCAACAATCAGTGTGAGGAAATTCATATTTTTTTGCCATTCAAGCCTGCAAGCACCACCTTCTTCTTCGTCTTCTCATGTGTCTTTTACTCCACCTCTCATGATGATAATGTGGCAAATTCACATGCTTGCAAAAGGTGCAGAATGTAAACCATTTGTTCAGGGTGCTGCTCGTACAGACAGAGTTCAGTTTTTGACAACCTGATGTCATTCTAACTGGATTAATTGCTTCTCTTCTTATTATCCTTCTTGGTTGGAGCTTCAGTTCTTAAACGCCTGAAAGTGAGGGAGTTGAATCATAAGAAGGAATTATTAGATAGATGTTAGGAGGTGTTAAATTGATTAAAGCTGAAGTAGGCGAGATTGGAGCAAATATGATTTAAAAAAGTTATTTTTATAAAACGGTCGCTATATTGTGACAGTAGTACAAGAAACAGATAACCTGAACAAAATTAAGGGCCTCTGTGTCCTCCGGTGCTCCTAATGGCATCTGAAAAAAGAGCTATGAGGAGGTGCAGAAGTCTAGTTATCTCTCAGAACACTTGAATTGCAATATGCTGAAAGGTTATTATGGAATTTTTGCCCAATGATGCCAAAGATATACTGCCTACTGCCACTTTAAACTATCTCTAAACAGATTTCTGTCAGAATCCTGTTAAATTTTGTATTCCGATCCGTTTGTGGGAGGCCAACATGTCAGAACATGAACAGTAAATATTTAATTTATGTTCTACTGTGCCTTACAAAGGATGATTTCTCCAAAACTTTTGGCGTAACCAAATATGATACATTACTTAAACATTTTCATTATCTTCAGGGACTGTGAGGGAAAACACAGTATTAACAAACAAAAATGATAACTGATAGATGTTTTCCATCTACCATTTGTTAATAATTACCTTGAAATTACTATAATAAATTAAGAAATAATTAACAAAATCTATAAAATCTCGGTTACGATTTGCTTAAACTAATTTATAGCAGAAAAAAAGAGGAAAATTGACATTGGAGTTCTTAAAATAAATGCTGCATTTCAGCAAAGCAAAATTAAGAGTTGCAACTGACATCGTTGTAATTGACTGTGGAAAAAACTTTAATTATTCCAAAATAAACATTTCAGCGATTGATAAAAACACATTAAAATCTTGGGGTAGCTGAACCCACATAGGCAGAAACAAATGTATACTAAGAATGTCAATAAAGTATATGTGGGACTACAAAACGGCAATGGAGACAAATTGAAAAACAGATAAGGCAACAGGCTCTAGATGGATTTGACTTGAGCAATTCTTTGTGCATAACAAGCAGAAAATGCATTAACAGACAGAGGCAGATGGCTATAAAATCTGTTACCCAAAGTCTACCCAAACTGTTCCCATTGAAGCAATGAAGACCTGCAGAGTCTGCCGCATGCCTGTGACACAGTGTAGAGTATTACAAGCATGTAGAGAACTTTGCAGAAACCAGCAGAGTATTGATCGAAGTATAGGGTTAGATCTAAGTATCTAATTTTTTTTAGCCATGCTAGCAGCAAGGCTCTTTGAATAAAAAAAAAACAAAAAAACTATTTTCATGAGGAATGGGAAACAGAGGTTTTTCTTCATGAATGTGAATGACAAGTGTGTGTGTCTCATTTGCGGTGTGAGCGTGTCAGTCGGTAGAAGTTGCAACGTCGAGCGCCACTTCACCAAAGTCCACGGCAACTTTTCAAGTGACTTTTACAGAAAAGGTAAAGGAGCTGAAAACAACACTTAAAAGACAACAGTCTCTGTTTACCAAACCGACGAAAAAAGGCCAACGCTGCAGCAGAGGCTTCATTTAAAGTGGCGCACATCCTAACAAAGCACAAAAAACCCTTCACCGATGGCGGCAATGTAAAAGAGGTGATGACTGTGGTGGCTGAAACGTTAACAAAGGAAGACAGAAATTAGGTCTGCTATCGCCGATGTACAACTTGGTGCAAATACTGTGGCAAGGAGAGCGTCTGCGGATGCTTTGGAGCAGCTAGAAAGGGACACGGACAGGCGCAAATGGTTTTCCATCCAGTGTAATGAGTCGGTTGACCTCAGCGATACCGCCCATGTGATGGTAAGTGATGTGATACAGTGATATGTGGGCAGACAGAAAATAAGGACAAGTAACATAAGTAACAACATTGTTTTGTTTTCTATGACATTAATCTGATGTGAATGTGTGAGCTTGACACATTAAAAATGTAAAGAAATGCACACAGACAAAAAAAAAAACATGCACATGCTGCTGAATTTGAGATGTTGATGATGTCAAAGTGTGAGTGTTGGATATCAACATTTTCTAAATGTTCTCACAAAAGAAGCTTATTCAGCTTGTTTGGGTGGAGCAGAGCAATGTGAATAAATGTCACAAATAATATAAAATATGAGTAGCTCTCGGCCACTTTCATTTTCTCAAAGTAGCTCTCAGAGGAAAAAAGGTTGGCGACCCCTGATCCAGCCAAAACTGTAATTATTCCTTCCACTGTGACAACTGATTTTGACAACTTGCAGCTGGGTAGCGGAATGATTTGGTTGTTTTGACAAATTATTTTTATTCAATTTAATTTTTAAATATTAATATGTTCAGCTTACAAAGCTCAGCGGTTGATCCCGATACGATTTGTGGAGATACTGAAAGTTGAATATTTCCTATAAGCTGCTTTGGTATGGCCTGCGTTTCAATGAGTTACCTCTAATCTCATGAAGACATCCAAGGTCATTAAACGAAGAAATCTGTGGTTCTGCTTTAATAGATGAAATCAGCGTAATTATCTAAAGCTGCAGTTGTAAATGGTAATTAGGGTGAAGTGATGAAGACCTTCTGGCCTCTAGTCTGGGTCTGATTATAAGATCTCTCTTTCCCTCACACACACACACACACACACGCACGCACGCACGCACGCACGCACACACAGGAGCGGTGAAAACATCTGATAATAGGAAATCATAATTATTCACAATTATCACATGGTCTCTGGCGCTTAGCTGTTTGCATTTTTTTTTCCATCTTTTATCAGAGTTCTCTGTGAAAACCTGACAATGAAAGCCATGCCTCTGATAAGGTGCTGAAACATTTCAGGTTTTCAAACTACAGGTCTAAAGCAACAACACGCCATCATCAGGTAACAAAACCTGTGGAAGTAGTAGAAGGAGAGCTTTAACCGTGACAGTCAGCAGCACTGATGGATTCAGTAACATACTGTAATGCCCCCATGTTAAAAAATAGCATTGCAAAAGGGCCTTCTTGGATGCCCCTATGGTAGATAAAACATGATGCGGTGCCCTCTAGGTTGCCCTTCCAGTAGAGAAAACGTGATAAAGTGCCCTCTAGGTTGCCCTTCCAGTAGAAAAAACATGATAAAGTGCCCTCTAGGTTGCCCTTTGAAGTAGAAAAAATATGATAAAGTACCCTCTAGGATGCCCTTGCCATAGAGAAAACATGATAAAGTGCCCTCTAGGTTGCCCTTTGAAGTAGAAAAAACATGATAAAGTGCCCTCTAGGTTGCCCTTCCAGTAGAAAAAACATGATAAAGTACTCTCTAGGTTGCCCTTCCAGTAGAGAAAACATGATAAAGTGCCCTCTAGGATGCCCTTTGAAGTAGAGAAAACATGATAAAGTGCCCTCTAGGTTGCCCTTTGAAGTAGAGAAAACATGATAAAGTGCCCTCTAGGATGCCCTTCCAGTAGAAAAAACATGATAAAGTACTCTCTAGGTTGCCCTTCCAGTAGAGAAAACATGATAAAGTGCTCTCTAGGTTGCCCTTGCAGTAGAGAAAACATGATAAAGTGCCCTCAAGCGTGCCCTTCCAGTAGACATGAGAGGTGGTAGTGCTGAAAGAAAAGGCTTGAAGAACTAAAATTCACTATGATTGTGATTGAGAGCACTGTCTATACAATGTTTTCAATTAACTGAGACAGATTTGCCATCAGGATGTTAATAAACCTTGAACAATACACTGGATTAATCCCTGCAGTGTGAGTCATCCTGGTGTCACTGCTGGAAGGAATATACACTCGCCTATGATTCCAAATGCGTGGCATGCAAACACATACAACATCTCATTGGAGTGTGCTTGTGTGTTAGCTAGCTTTTGTTTTCCTAGGCTGCCTACAGTAAAAGTAATTTGTGCATTAGGCTATTTGTAGCCAATTATAATCCCTGAACCATGCACTGCCCCTGACTCAGCTGCTGCTCGCCCAAATTATGTAGCGGCTTTAACTCTAACTGTGCCCCCGAACCACAGAGCCTCAGTCCAAGCAATCTCTCTCCCTCTCCTATTAACACCAGAGCTTCATGGTAATGCTGCTGGCTTTTAACATCATGGTGCATTCAATCAGTTGCCAGTTTATTAGGTATGCATAGTTAAAACTAATGCATTTTGATACAACAGCTCTGCAATGATATGGAGAAAATGTCTGCAACTTTTTTTATGATGCTATCTTTGCAGGTCTCCAAGAGTTTCCAAAAGGTGAATAAGATGAAGTGAGATAAATAAATACATTTAAAAAAAATAAATATCCTACTGGTATGAATGTTATAATGAACTTTATGGTCATTTCGGAGGCTGTAATTTGTGGTGCTGTTAAATTGAAGTTTGAACACCCCCATTCTTTTAATGAGGGTAGACCCACAAGAACTTTATTTGACCTCATGATACAAATTCTTGAAGGAGCAATAACAGTGCATTCCTTTTTCAAAATGAATGATTTAATTAATTTAAATATGTGCAAATAGCACAGGAGCACTAAGATGCTATTTGCTTGGCAGTGCAGTTAGGGTGCATTTCACCCTTTACGGGTGCTTTGAGAATTACACAGTATCTTATTTGTGCAGGTTTAGCAGCCGCAAAAGCCGCACAATCGTTTTGTGAATTCGCCCGAGTGCACACAGCATACATATATGCGACATACCGTAATACATCATTATGGTATGCCTGTTTTAATATCTGTGTTTCTGCATGGACTCAACCTCCACTCGCCCTCTTCATCACTGCTGTTCCAATAAACTTCTGACTGCTGTGTGTCAGGCTGAGGTGTGAGCTTGCAGCACATCGTGGGCACATTAAGCCCATTTGATCTCATTCTAATTATGGAAAAGCTGAAATTATTCTCCATTGGGGGACGTTATCCTCTGCTGTTGAGGTTATCAGTATTCTCTGGAAAAATGAGACAGAAAGTGTTTGCGCATCTGGTGTGTTTGTTACGCTTATGCTCCTGGACAACAGTTAGTGCTACAGTAAATTAGCAAATTTCTTTTTATTAAAGGTAATATTAAAAGGATTTTCTCAGACACATCTTGACCATGGACTGTAGAGAAACATGAATAACATCTGTGACATGCTGGTTTTCTGAAGGGACCTATTGAAACTTGGATTTGGGTTTAAGATTTTCCACTTTTTTCCACTGGAGACCGAAAATATTAATTAGTGTCATGGGGCAGGAGCCTAAGTGGTGCTGAGGTGGGGCTAGCACTTTATAGGCATACAGCAAATCGATGCAAGCTGTACCAATTTTGACGGACAATTATTTTCAGTTTATAGTGTAGCATATATCTTATTCGGTTTCAGAAATATATGCAGTGTTTCACCGGCTCTCAAAGACACCCAGTCCTGCTATTTCAATTGTAAAAAGTGTGGGTGTGATAATTACAAGCTGTCGAACAAAGGCTGCTATTGAACATGCACAACATCTTAAAATTGCCTGCGACATTCCTGCTGTTTCAAACTGTAGCCACATAATAAACACCTTCCAGGACGCCCACCTTCTTTCTTTCACTCCCTGTGCTAACCTCACTTTCCTCTCCCTCCTCATGCCTGTTTCTCTGTCTCTTCTCGCTCAGTAATTACAGCTCTACTGGAGCCAGATGTTTAAAACAGCGGAGCTTATATTCACCTCCGTGCTGCCGGGATCAGCCGAACTACAAACAAACACGAATGGTTTCAGAAAATTCACAAAGGAAGGACACTCTTTAGTCATTCCCTTGTGCCATCCTTTGTACGGAGCAAAACATCCAGATCTAAAGTTGATGTTAATCTTGTCCTTTGATTGCTATCAGCTAATGTGGACTGAATTTAACCTTTGCTTGCATTTTCTCCTAATCAGAAAGAACAGATTAGATAAGTGGATGAAACTTTAATGCCTCTGGGGAGAAATGCGGTCATTGCAGCTGCACAGAACAAAATATTGATAACAGAGCAAAAAAGGAGAAGGACATACTGAGAATAATGCAAAAAATAATTTATATGGTATTCACAGAGATTTAAAGGCAAATACTTGTTTGTTTTAATTGTATGGACATTTTTGTTCTCAGAAATTGCAGCATTAGATTTAGTATAAAATGGAAGCCATTATCAGTGTCATGAGACAGAAGGGAAATATATATATATATATATATATTTGAGTGTTTTGTCACGTGTGTAGTTTTTGAGCTTGACCTTTTCAGACTCAGCCAGATTAAGTTACAAGTATATAGTCCCTTTTAAGGGACTATATAGCGTGTCGGCAGCAAAAGTGACATTTTCCCCAGCCATCCAGACGAGTTAGCAAGCTTTAAACATTGGATTTAAATGGTTACCAGCATCAAAATGTCTGGTTGTTGCATGTCCGGTTGTGAGAATCGATATTAACAGCAGACTCAAGTTCTACAGAGACAGTATGACAACATTTCAGAGCAACGAGTGACCGTGTTAACTGGTGACTTTCAGCCGAATGTGTCCGTGGTTGCTCGTAGTAACTTACGTAACTTTGGCGTAGACAATAAACACAGATGAGTATGTATTTGAAATTGATTGAAGGCTTTTGTTCATGTTTTCAACAGCTGCTGTCACTACGAGCAACCACGACACATTCGCATCAAATGTGAAACCAATAATGTGTAGTTGTCTTTGTGTTTGTGATTATTGTAACCCAAAACACAGCGTTTTTCCCTAAACTTAACTCTTTTTTTTGCCTAAATCCAAAGAAGTTGTAGTTTTGTTGCCTTAACCTAAAGAAGCTATAGTTGTTGCCTAAACCTAAAGAAGTTGTAGTTTTTTTGCCCAAACCTAAAGAAGTAGTAGTTTTGTTGCCTAAACCTAAAGTAGTTGTAGTTTTGTTGCCTAAACCTAATGAAGTTGTAGTTTTTTTTGCTTAAACCTAATGAAGTTGTAGTTTTGTTGACTAAACCTAAATAAGTTGTAGCTTTTTTTGCTTAAACCTAAAGAAGTTGTATTTTTTTTGTCTAAACATAAAGAAGTTTTAGTTTGTTTGCCTTAACCTAATGAAGTTGTAGTGTTGTTGCCTAGACCTAAAGAAGCCTTATTGTTTGTGTTCAAAACGTGACATTTCATTCAGTTTTACAACATGTTAGAGCGTGTTCCTTTTAAGTGTCACTTTTACAGTGTAGTAGGTGTAGTAGACCCCTAATGACCTTCAGTATGGTGCTTATAGCGACTGATAAAGTGTATTCAATGGCCTGATAAAAGTCGGGGGTCTGTTGCCAAATTGCATGCGCACACTTACGTACGTCATCATTGCTTGCAAACTGTAAAAGGGTCCATAGTAGATTTGCAGGTGTGCATTGTTAATGATTAAGATTGACAGATATACATTTGAAGGTGACATAAAATAAATGTCCAGAGATGAGGCATAATGCATTAGTAGCTGTTCATATCATTAAATGATATTTATTTTGTCCAGAAAAACGTGCACAGTACAGTATCCTGCGTACATACGGATCTAATGTCAAATGTGTGTGTTACGGTTTGCTTCGGACTACAATGAGAATAGACTGACTGTGGCAGAAAGCTTTGTGAAGCCGGATGGCGGTACAAATGAACACTGGAAGCACGCCTTTGTACATGAAGCTGCATCAGCTCATTGTAGAGAAGGTGGGAGGCTTTATCCAAGATAAATGAATCATCCCCCCCTGCACCGACACCTCCAGGGCTTCTACGCTCAGCCCTGCGACTCTGCCAGCCTGAAGAGGACCGGGTCGGGGATCAGAATTCGTCATAGTCTGCTCTGTGGGTGGCGGTGGGGGTGGAGGGGAAAGTGGGGCATTTTGGATTCAGGTGTGCTGCACAATGTCAGATTTTTTGAAGGGGGCTGATGTACTATTCTCCTCTACAGTCTAGTCTCCTAAATTATATATCATCTGTGGATCTATACTGGGCCGAACTGCACACAAAGAACATAATCAATATGGAGTTGTGAGAACTGGAACTCTAGTTTTACAAAATGAAACTACATAGATGCTCCCACAAAGACATTGCAACCACGCCCCAGACTGCACAGTAACATGCACAATGAGAAAGTTAGCATCACTGGGAAATAACCAATTTATTCCAGTTGAGTTACAGTCTGCATTTTTAGGAGTTCAAGCAAGTTAAATTCAAAATATTTGCCGCTTCCACACTGTTTAGCCATCTGATATAATAGCGAAAAAGGCATTCACTGATTCTCCATAGATCACTGACTCACAGGGAATCCAAATGAGCAAACCTTGCTTTGTTCCTGAGCCAGATACACACACTCACCCGCATGTGCAATATATTTAAATATATTCACTTTCAGGAGTGTGAAAGCTTGAGCGTCGAAGGTGAAGGCTTCCCTTCAGTGTTTCAGATGAAGAAGTGACCTCTATTTCACATGTGTCATCCACTCTATCATAATCCCGGCTGGCTCACACACACCGTGCACTCACACGAGCAAGAAATATGTCCACACACACACACACACATACACACAACAGGTTTCTATCTCACGTTGTTTTGCTGTGTGTTTGATACCTCCCTCCTGCCTACCACAACAGGGCAGATCCAGCGTGACCCAGAGACTCGGAGATAATGACTGTGCTCTCACATTCCTCAATACAAAAAAGGAATTCCATAAGTGTTAAGTTTTCAATATATATTCATAGAGGAGAGCGGATGTGATCGAATACTGGTTGAATATACAATAAAACAAATCACTTATAGCTGATCCAGATTCGTATTATTTTCTCAGGTGCCGGTGTACCTTTATGTAGTGATCACATGTTTTAGCTCAGCTTTAACATGAATCAAACATGAGATGTCCACATGCCGAGACCTGCGTAGACACGTGCGAGCAACACACAAACAGTAACTGTAACCGATTCAGCGCGCGTGTGACCTATAGTCATTATTTAGCATGTGTTGAAAACACAAGATAATTGAGCCGTGAATCATCGGTAATGAGACTGTGGGCGAATAAATTGTGTACATTGCCTGCAGTCGAGTCTGAGTGAGTTTAAAAGGGTTAAAAGGCATAAAAATACAATACATTTTAAAGCATAAAGAGTTAGTTTAGATAGATAGATAGATTAATAGATAGATAGATAGATAGATAGATACCCCTGTAAATAGATAGACAGGCAGATAGATAAATAGATGGATAGAGTCTGTACGCTGCGGTTGACTACTCCATCTGAGTAGTCTAGTCTTTAGTGAGACAGAGATTGACATTGACATCAAGTGACAGAGAGTAGAGAAGTCCAAAATTGAACTCTCCTGCAAATTCACTAGAGAACAGGAAACAATATTGAGCCCCGTAATTAAAGAAAGATGTGAGGGGAATCAGAAATGAGGCGATCTGCATCATGTGCTCTCTCCGAGGCTGATGTTAGTGTCTCACCGACGTCTTCCTTGCACGACTAAGTGAAACTGAAAGCCACTCAGCCATTCAGAGCCATGACTACTACATTAAGTTGATCTACGCTTCTCTTTCTCTCTCATCTCTATCCGTCCATTCATTCATTGAGTTAGTAACTCATTTGCTGTTTTTTTTTTACTTCTGTTCCTTTCTTTAAAGTGGCTTTAATCAACATATAATACCTTTGCACCAAATGACATTGAAAGCAGACGGACAAAGGCAGCAACTTGTGAACATAGCAGGAGCATTTAGAAGCTGAAGAGATAAGATATTTCCCTCAGGAATTGGTCGAAATCTAAAAACAGAGCTAAAGCAGAATTAATATTGGACTTATATTCATTAGGTGAGCCAGAACCACGACTCTAAATGAATGATAATGTTGCTGTGTACCTCATATGTACTGCTCTGAGGCAACTGTCTTCTAACAAGTTCAACATATCGACTTAAAAAGGTGATAATATGTCAATGTGTTAACAACTTGTTTCCACTGCTCCCGAGTAGCAATTTTTTTTTGCAGGTTTAGGATCCCAGGGATTCATCTAGTTTCTAAGATTAAAAATTAAGATCTAAAATACATCAATATGAACCCAAAAAACAAATAGCAAGCCATTTCAACATTTTCGTGTTTGGCTTTCTTCACTGATTAGACCAAGAATTACATTTAAAATTAATTAATAAATGAAATGCAATCAGGCAGAAAGACTGTATATAAGAAATGTATGTAGTCACCGTGACGTCACCCATTGGTTTGTGGACTGTCATTTTGAGGCCTCGAGTTTGGCATTGGCCATCGCCATCTTGGTTTTTTTTGGCCGTCCCCATGTTGTTTTTTTACAACCAGAAGTGACATGAGAGGGCGGAGAGAGACCAGACAACGCCGTGGTAGTGACCTGTCAATGACAAGGTAGCCACGCCCTAAAGCATCCCCTGCTTTATGGTCTATTTGACTCTAAATGGGACCATAATTTACTAAATGAACATCATGCTGTATTGAAGAAGACTTGAAACTAGCGAATGAGACCATAAACTCATGTTATTTTCTTATAGACTTCTATACAATCAGACTTCTTTTTGCAACCAGAGGAGTCGCCCCCTGTTGGCTAATAGAAAGAATGCAAGTTTAAGGCACTTCTGCATTGGCTTAACTTCTCAGAATCAGACATAGCCCACTGAGAAAAAACACAACACTGGAAAATTAGTAGTGTGTCTACTTTTTTTTTATTAATGTTTGTCATTTCTTTTGTTTTATTTGTGATTTCACATTGACCTATCGTGATATTTTCATTTAGTGTCACACTGAATATAAGATTTTTTTCAGAGAAGACATTCTGACGTGTCAAAGTAGGAAAAGCACAGGCGTAATAATAAAATGAATGAAGTCTGCTTCAGTGTCAGGGTCCTGGTATTGTGCATGCTGACTCACTGTCATGGCTTATTGAGACACTTGAATAGAACGGAGCGGAGCCATCGTTAATGTATTGCTAAGTCAAGGGACTTCGAGGGAAAAGGGTTTTACTTTGTTGTGATGAATTAAACCCGAAGGTTTCCTGTGATTGCACTACATTCTGGCACAAATCTGGTCCCGTCACTGAAAATGAGATGCACCACAGAAAACAGGATAATACAAACAGGAAGTTTCTGCGTTTCCGGGAGTTCGCCTGTTAGTATTTCCGTGAGAGTCTTGAAATGCACTAATTTGATATTTAGTGTTTACTCAATCACTCAAAGACACATGGCATATAGAAAATACAACTTTTGTTTCAAGACTAACTTAATATTGGGCTGAAAAGCAGTGTTTAAAAAGTTGAAACAATGAGAATATATCAAAAAGATGGAGCTGATTGCGTGAAACGGCGCTCATCACTTGCACAGAATAGAAAAAAAGGATGAACGTGGAACTCATATTTGTCCTTCACTGAGACAAAGATGGACTTCAGTTTCATACGCCCTTTGGAAAAACCTAAGAATGATCCATAAAATGTTTATTCCTCCCTGCAGCATTGTCCAAAGGATTTTTCACGCTACATTGACTTTCTGTATACTAAATCATATCAAACTATCCTCTACATCAGCCGTTGGAGCTTCTTTCACATTTCAATGCACAGAGACTCAACAGTTTCCTGTGCCTGAAGATGAATGTGCATGAAAATGTATCGCAGTTTTCTTTCCACTTTTACAAGTGACATGAGGAGAATGAAGTTGTATCCCTGAACACACACACTTACATACAGTATGTGTGGTTTGTGTGTATTGAAGTACACATTCTTTATTAGCACTTTTGTTCATTGTGATGTACGGTTTGCTGTGTGAACATATTGCGATAGCACCAACAGTAGCGTTATTACTACAACTAACTGAATGCCCTGCCAAAATAATAAGAATTTGTTAATACCCTCTATTATTAGGAATAAATAAAAAAATAGTATATGTATAAGAAGTTTCTTTTTTGTGGATAATGGCTATATATGTTGTTGACTTATGATAGAATTGCTAGCAAACGATCATTTGATCATTTCACATTTTACATATATTCTGACAAAACTGGATACAAGCTAACAAATCCACATTAAAACCACTGGAAACCTTTTATAAACATAACTTACAGGGCTTCGAAGCTTCGGTTAGATGTATTCGAAGGTATTCCAAGTTTTGCGGCACAGCGGGCTGAAATGTTCTTCTGTCTGTCTGTCTCCGTTTCAGTGCCCGAGATAGTGCCGCTGCTGCACTACTGTACACACACGCACCTCTACACACAACAAACAGCGATATCTGTCTGAGAATAACTACTAATAATTCATGTTGAATATGAATAATGACTGAATGTTGTGGTATTATTCCTTATTTCATGGGCTATTTATTATCTTTCTAATAATAAAGAATTTCGTCGTTCGAATACCATGGCAATGGTCGAAGATTCGAAGGTTCGAAGCTTTGGGGTCAGTCTACTAACTGAACAAAACTAACTACTAACGAAGAGCTGGCATTCATCAAGTTGAAATGCACAATTTCCAGCTAATGTACAGGGGGTTTGGTGAATCCAACTTCAAATCCTTCTACGAGCACGCCTCAGAGAAAGAAAGCAAGAGAGGTTTACAAAAAGAATATGAAAATGTTCTTGCTCGAGCCAAATATCTAATCTAAGAAAGGCCTTTACACACCGCGGGCGTGACGAATAAGCTACTCACCTGCGAATGAAATCATAAATGCATGAAAACTATTCATACCGGCAGCGATGCGAATTTGCAACAGTGCAACACTTTTTCAATAAAAGGTTTGATTGATTAGATTCGCGCAGGCAGAGGACCAACTAATGTTACCGGGATCCTATTGATCCAGAGCAGCGTCTGGCAGTCTGTCTGAGGTAAATTGTTGTATAGCTTAAACCACTGTAAGCTATTTTAATTTCCTTTTATTTCAAATGCTCTGAGTGAATATGTCTGTTTTGCGCAACATGATAGGTTGGCGGTAAGAAAGTCCAGAAAAATTGACCTTGTTCCGGAAGAAAATCACATTTTTCGCCGCATGATATTTGCGTTCAGTGTGAAAGTATGAGAAAAATAACAGTTTGAAAAAATATGATGAGGGAAAATGCAGGAGAAGAGCAGCACGGCAGTGTTTGGAGAAGAGGAAGAGGCTGGTAGTATAGTGGTAAATAGGCTGTGGGTAAATGACTACTCGGGGACGCAATTACCAAAATGATTGTATTGAAATGCTGCCTTTAAAAACTTTGTTGGACCTGTTGAATATATGTATCAACTTGTCAATGTGTGAAGTAGCACTTTCCTTAAAAAACTGTAACAACCAGCAAGCTATGTTATCATACTGCTAGAATAGAAGAAAATAGCCCTAATATACTATATACACCCATTTACAGACACTAAGTATGTGGTTTATAACCCCTTAAAGATATTTCCAACATTCCCTTCACAAATGTGCATAATTAAAGAACATTTCTAATACATCCACATTTCTCTGCATTTAATATACCAATTAAGGAGTCACAGTAGCAATGGAAGTTAAAACCATGTCTCAATCTGTGAAATGCATTTGCCTTGCTTCAAACGTAACTTGACTTTCAGAATATTGCGCTCCCTGTGTAAGCTAAAACCTCTCAATCCGCCAATAATGAGAAGTCTCTCCACTCTGGGTGTGGAGTTGCTGACACAAAGCTTCAGAGTGATACATGGCTTATGAGTGTGTGACTAATAGAAATAGAGGGATAATCCCTCTCACTGCTTGGGTCTGCAACTGACTGGCTTTGGGAAAGAGGAGAGGGGCTGATACCCTGCCTTTCATCCCCAAAAGATAGACGGAGAGAGGAAACGGTAAGAAAGGAGGAGAGGGCAAAAGGAATGATGAGTAAAAAAAAAAAAAGAAAAAGAAACAAAATCCCAGGAAACCAGTTCATATTGTAATCACCATGGTAACGACGAGGAAGAAAATGGATAGATAAGGCTGTTGTTGTTGTTGGTGGTGGCCTCCAGGATTGTCTTTGCCTTTCCATTACGGTCTGAATGCGGGGAGAGAAAATATATAACTTCCTCACTTAAAAAGGATTTTTTGACCTTGGGCTAACAGTTATTCAGCAGAGATCAGTGGATGTATATAACAGTGCAGCAGACATGTTTTCTCACACTAACACATCGGTCCTAACTGTGTTGGTTAGCATTGCTGTTTGATAATTTCCATTTTTTTTTTTATACAGCTGGTATGATGCCAATTGATGTAGGTTACTGCCTGTAAACACTAAACAATGGTGGTTTATGGGTCCATCCCGTGAATGTAAAATCCAGATGTTGCTGAACACAAATCCTTTATCTAAAGATGAATCAAACATATAGCTTTCCCAGTTTAACTGATTTAAATAAAACTGCATTAAGCTACTTTTTTTTTTTATATATGTATATATATGTTAACACTGATTAAAATGACCCCCGCTATTGTGAAAAAGCTTGTAGTGCTGCTGTTCACACTGAGGATCAACACCTTCTCTGCAGCTCTGTACAGCTTTCTGCCCATTGCTTCTGTTTGCCAGTTCATAAAACAACAAAACTGTCTTCCCACAACCTCCCACAAGCCAGTTGTTGGTGTCAACAAGCATGAAATAACAGTAAATCAATAGTAAATATGTATTAAAGCAAAGAGACACAGATATTTTTGGTGGCTCACACCAGAGATAAAAAGCCAGTAAACTGGACTAACATTTGGTAGGCAGCGAGAAGGAAGTGGTCACCATAAATTAAGAGAAACATCAACATACACATCTAGATAAATATAATTATTTAGATAAGTAAGCTGTCATTTTTTTTTGTTTTTATTATTTCTTTCCTCATATGTGTGTTTTTTTTCCAATTATGAACTTCTTTATGACAATATAATTCTATCCATTCCCTGCATCTGGCCTCTGACCTTGGCCTTTGCCCTTATGTTTTTATTAATGCCACTGTTTTGTGAAACTGCATACAGTAGGGGTTATCGTTTCTACAAATTAGTGGTTGGATTTATAACTACTGCACAACTTTATTTTGTTACCACCACACATATCTAAAAAACACCACAATAAACACACTGTATAAATTACAAAAATGATTTTCAAAGAAGCAGCTTGTTAAATGACCCCGATGTTTATACCTACATTATACCTTAACTCCCTACCTCTGATATATTGGAATCTGTTGTTTCCATAATGTTGTTTCATAATGCCCTGTCTAGCCCTTTCGTTCTGTTCGACAGAGCCGGTAAAGTGCCGCCTCGAGGCTGACGGCGAGCTCAGGATGTCGGGCAGAACATCTCTGGATCAGTGGTGGTAAGTCTGGAAGGCAGGGATTGAGTATGTGAATGGATGCTGGAAACGGAAAAGGCATGTACAGATTAATGGATTCAGAGAGAGCTCTTACACTAAGTGTGTGAAGAAGGGGAAGAGGGGGAAGCTGCTTTGATCAGAGCTGCTACTAATCCCATATAGACATTTGAGTAATTGAGCTAAACTAATATGATCTCACTGTGGCAGAGACATTAAATGCTTCCATTTATCTTTCCTCGTTCACGTCTAGTTCCTTAGAGGGGAACTATCCCTTTAAAAACTCTGCACACCCACACAGGTGTGTTCAATTACCCTGGTTAATGTCTTAAACTCCCAAAGGATGCCGGCGTCCTCGGCCGACATTACTGTCTCTCAGAGATAGTACAGGATAAAGATAGAGTGAAGATACTGGTATAATATGAAACTAGACAACCTAAGGCATCCAATGGTACCAACCATGTCATGCTAGCTTGTCGGAAAGGAGGCTAAATAAGGCTCCAAAATTAGGCTAAATTTTGGCGAGGGAACAGACATGCCCACTTTACGATAATCACATGCAGTTTTTTGCATGCAGTATAAATGTGTTATTTTCGCCTATTCTAAAAATTTAATTTGAATATTTCTGCATACTGGGGTCCCTAAACAGCCTTGTAATTGCATAAATTGGATTTGATTATAAAGCTAAGACTCTTGTGGATCCAATAAGCCCGATTGTATTCATGTGTGATGATGTTAGTCTCCATAGTAGCCATTTCATTGTAGTGAGACCATTTTTTTAAAACTTGACCTCACTGTATAAAATGACCTGTAGTGACCTCTAGGATAATCACAGCCTCATGAAACTTCACAGCCACAAACTAGAGACCTAGAGCATTCAGAGGATGGATGGATGTCCTAGGTATATTGGCAATTAGGGATTTCTGAACAGTTTCCAGAACAGAAGTGAAAATGCATTTTTGTTACCAAATCACAATATGGCTTTCTCTATGGTGTTCCTCAAGGTCTTGGTATCTTAATGTGGTATTTTGGAAGGGGTTTTAATTATGTTTATCAATTCTTGAGCGGTAAAAAAGTTTAAATTTTGCACCAAATCTGTGTAACCAATGGTATCAACCCCAAAATTGCTGTAACAACTTATGAGACATAATAGAACATGGGGATGTCCATCATAGACTTCTATCATAATATTCTAAGCCCTTATAAACTCTAAAATTTCAACATTTGAATAAGCGTCTTACCAAAACTCAATGGTGATTACAGATTTATGACTCAACTAGCCTCCTAAAAAAGACAGAAATGGGTCAATGGTAGGGCCTGGGTGGAGCTATATACAGGTTATTATGTGATGTAATTGGAATGAAAAGAGTGTACGTTTTTCGACCCTAACAGGTGAGACAAAACCAACAGAAGAGCGAGGGAGATGTCAATCACGCACAGTCTGCACACTCCCAGAGTCAGTCTAATCACATAAGTTAAAATATGTGTAGATGGACTATGAGTCACGTATGTGCTTTAAGGGTTATTTGCATTGCATTGATTTACTCCAGTGATTGCTCCATACATTGGAAGTAAAATATACTCCATATGGTATAAATATTATGCAAATTTTGTTATTAACATATTTAACCTTCAGACAGCACCTACTGTGGCATATAGCACATTCTCTTTAATCTGTAAATGATGTCAAACGGTGACAAACTCCACTGGAACAGCAGCAGTTGTGATCTTGTTTGTAATGAGCCCCATATTATAAACCTCACAGGTTATTTATAGATAATCAGATTTGTCACATGTCACCATGCCCCTCTGACAAAGGAGAGACATCAATGCAAAAAACACGAGGGAAAAACAAAGAAAGACACACAGGTGGAAATTCATTATTCAAAGCAGGAAGAGTGTGTTGTCAGACATACTCTGAAATTTCATCAATCTCAGGTTAAACAGTTTGACAGCAGAAATAACGAGAAGGCACTCAAACCTCTGCCATCAAGTCACGATTCTTTAACTCGCAATACTGCATCCTTCTTAATGGTTTCACAACCTTGTGTAACACATCTAACGTTTCACTGCACAGTTTTATTACACTGTTCCTCTGTTGGTAGCGCTGGTTAAAATACTGATTCTAGGCTTTCTTTGTGATCAGCATTATCACCGTTCACTCACATATGAAGTTTTTGGTGTTGCCTGCTCACCCTCATACCAGTTCAACCATCTATTGAAATCTGAGCCAATAAAACAAGCAATGAGTTATGTATCAGTTTGTCTTAAAGGTACAGTGTTGAATATTTGGCGGCATCAAGTAGTGTGGTTGCAGATTGCAACCAACTGAGTACCCAACTGAGTACTTCGGTAACGTGAGTCGCCGAGTGCAAAACTGCGGAAAAGCAATTCGCCTCACTCAGAGGCCATCCTTACCTAGGAATAATGGAAATCAGATGGCGGCTGGCGGTACCATGGTTTTGCACTCTGTGGCTCACGATACCACAGTTTCTCAAGCGTGTCGGAGAATTATGGTGGCCTTCGTGTAATGTAAAAAACGTGAAAGGCCTCACTAGAGCCAGTGTTTGGTTTGTCCATTCGGTGCTACTCTAGAAACATGGAGGAGCAACATGGTAAATGGACTTGCATTTATATATTATTTATTCACCCATTCATACACTATATATTATATTACTATACATACACATATTCACACACTGATGGCTATGCCTTCGGGAGCAATTTGGGGTTAAGTGTCTTTCTCAAGGACACATCGACATATAACCTGGAGCAGCCGGGGTTCGAACCACCGTCCTTCCGATTGGCGAATGACCAGCTCTACCGTCTGAGCCACAGCTGCCCCACATGGCGGACTCCGTGAAGAAGACCCGCTCCCTATGTAAATATGAAGGGCTCATTCTAAGCTAACGAAAACACAATGATTCTTAGTTTCAGGTGATTATACACTAATGAAACAACGTATTCCGATACAATGGTTTGTATGATATACATTACGAAAAAGTTATTCCTCTTTTTGTGTTCGTTTTCCTACGAATGTCCAGCAAAACGTGTCAATTTCCTCTAGTTACATGCATACAGTCTTTTCAGAATAAATTTCAGTCTTTACAGAAAACAACTAAAACAAGCTACGAACAGTGTATGAGACCAACCTGAATTAAAAACAAATAGTTATGAATATTATTTTCCATTTTTCCTAATAGATCCCCTGAAAAGTTACACAATGTTCCTTTAACCTCCTACAATAGAAGTGGCCATAACATTTGAGAAATGACTACAAAAACTAAATTTATAGCAAAACCAAATGAAGATTTGATCGAAAACATACATTGCATATTGACATTGTTCTGTACCTGAATGCCTCGTACACAGAAGTAGACTATCTGAAGACACCTGAGATCAACGTCATTTTCTTTTTCTGACATGTTGCGGATAATAAAATGTCCCCTGATCTGTTCCGTTGGCCTCTCGAGTGGTACTGGCACTTTGTCGATGTGCAGGAACACAGTTGTTGGTGTCATCTGTTATATTGGACAGTTTCTGTTTTTTATTCTGCAGCCCTCTAAGCTGGCACCATTAACTGCTGCTGTGACACTTGCCACTCAACACATTTTTTTTTATGGTTGGTTATATCAGTACTGAGGCCGCCTATCAATACCTCTGACCTAACCTGGACCATACAATGAACACTGATGCTGATTGGAATATGGATAAAATGATACAGTTTTCTTTTTATGTATTTATTTTCCATACATAACCTTTTAGTGCTTTATATATGCACATTTCTAATGAGATGTTTGAAATCAGACTCCCTCTATATCCACATAAAGCACAATTATTAACATCGTACTGCTACCACGTGAGTACTATAACCTCTGTAAACCTGAAAAAGGATCTATATTTTATGCATACATGTCCCATTGTGTTGGTTTCAAGTTGTGTACAGCTCCACTCCACTGGATGTAAACATCTTTCTCAGTGGCATCTCCATTGTGCTAGTCTGACCCCTGCTGTGCTGCAAGCCTTTCCCTGAAATTGGGCCACTGTTCCTGGCTGGTGAGCCGATGGGGAAATTCGTGGAAAAATGTACCACCGCACTCATCACAAGACCAGAGTGAGAAATTGACTGAAGGGAGACAGCAATGTTGGAGAATTGCTCACTGGGCGTTCAATGAGAAAAAAATCTGACAAGAGCCATCATTTAGCAACTTGTAAAGTGGAAGCACTCATCATCCTGGGCCTTTTTCCCAGAGGACATTTTGACATGTCACAGTAGGGCTGTGCCCAAAATCACTGCCTTGTTCACTCTTTCACTTCTCCCTATACTGTATAACAGACATAGTTTACTCAGTAGTGATATAACAGGTGTACGGTCGCTCAATGGCAATTTCCACATCTGTAAAATGCAGAGCATTGCATTGTGGAATTTCTGAGGGCACTATATAGTGGATAGATTTACACACTCCGAATTTGGACACTCAAATAAAATGAAGGACAGTAACTATAGTTCAACGCAGAGTAAATAGCGAGTGATTTTGGACACTACGAGGAGCAGAGATGAAAATATTAAAACAAGTAGTTTTTGTCACGTCACTTCCGTACTTACGTCACTTCCGTACTTACGTCACTTCCGTACTTACGTACTTACGTCACTTCCGTACTTACGTCACTTCCGGTGTCATTTTAACCCAAACCGCGATCCTTTCCTAAACCTAACAAAGTAGTTTGTTGCCTAAGCCTAACAAAGTCAATCTATTTCTAACCTAACTAAGTATTTTTATTTTGAAAAGACTGGAGCGGAAATTGACACGTGCGTTACATGTTGCTGGACAGTCGTAGGAAAGTCGTGCTGAGCGTCACGAAAAAAAAAAGGGAAATTTGTTTCTATGTACATGAATCAAATAGATTAAATGACCGTGACTATTTCACTTGCCATGAGCCTGTGTTGGTAGTTTTGTTGCCTAAACCTAACTAAGTTGTTTCATGTGAAGGCGGAAGTTTATTTTGCAAAGACTGTATGTGTATAACGAGCGCATATTGACACGTGTTGCTGGACATTCGTAGGAAAACGCACAAATAATGAGAAACAACTTTTTGTAAGATCATACAAACCATAGTATGAGGATGAGTTGCACTGAGACACTTGAATATGACAAGTCAAAATGTCTGCTGTGAAAAAGGCTAATGCATAATTGCATACTGTAGTGCATTATTGTCCTTATTTCACTATGAAACACATTCAAAATGCATTAGTTTGAGTACCTATGGGGGAAAACAATTAAGATTTCCTGATGGCTTAAATTGCTGAAACTCGTGCTGCCAGTGATCCAAAGGGTGAGAAAATAGGACATCTAGTCATTTAACAAGCTGCCAATTAGCTGGAAGTTATATAATTGGTTGAGAAACATCTGCAGTGTGCACGATGAAGGCACATCTCCAAACAGCAGCTGACAGTTCTGACATGCACTAGTGTGCATCACAACTTCAGCCCTGACAAACAGGCAACTTGGCACATCCCCCTGCCTAGAAAATTAGTGGTGTTGGACGTGTACACTTCACTGCACATATCAATTTCCCTCTAAGCTGAATCAGTCTATTCAGCATGTAAAATATGTGCACGGTAAGGCAAGCCTTCAGATATATTGCAGTTTCATCAGTAAAATGTACAGAGGTATTATTAAACGGTAGAGGACTTCAATGGTATTCCAATACTTAGAAGTACGACTAAGCCCTGCAGTTGTGTTGGTATACGCATTTACCAGAACAACTATTCAAATCTATTGCATTGACCTTGCAGACGCATCTTAAAAAAAGGATATTTGAGTAAAACTGCTGTTAAAAACAGTCTGTTGTTGGATGCTGAGGAGATTAATGGCAGCCCTGATTAAATAGATTAGAACATGACCGCAAAGCGTTTATATTAGTAGTAACTTAGCTTTATCGGCATACTTTAACATCCATTCATAATTTTAACTGTCAAAAAACACATGATTTTAAACCGCACTTAAAATGCTTAACATTTATTCAACAGCAGTTGTTCGGTGTCTTGACTGAATTATACTTAATACTTGCAGAGGCAATCAGAAAAGCTATAAGGAGATAGCCAAATCAATAATTGCTTTGTTCTGAGGCGTCACTCCAGTTACACTTAAATCCACCGCCTCCTTCTCTTATTTCTCTCTATTATCTGTCTTTCTCTCTCTCTCTAATGGACAAGTATTCTTAAGGAGAGAGAAATGTGTGTGCCATGGATGCTATTCCAGCGGGGGAGAGTAAATTGTGCTCAGTGATTAATCATTTCGTACCCATGTTGGTTTGATCACACAGTGTATGTACACGCACACATGCGTGTGTACGTGTGAGTGTGTGTGACCTGTATCTGCAGCAATTATAACTGAAGGAACATGCACGCACTCACACACACACACACACACACACACACACACACACACACGTCCTGCAGCCAAAGGAGAATGAGTAAACTCTGAAGTACGTGGTCGGGGTATGAATATCCACTGGACTGTACAGGCCCTGACTCTGGTGCAGTGGTTGACAACCTCTGCAACACAGCAGCAGATACACCAAACAGGAGCTGGAGAACCAGAACTCAACAACTCGTATTCGGTAACACATTACTACTGCTTTAATCCCTCATACAAAAAGCCATTGAAAACCTTTCTTTTATTTAATTGACTTCTATTCAAGCGAGCATTAATCCCTTTCATATGAATTAAATCACAAGAAAGAAAAAAGATAACTTACAGACATGGGTGGTTAAGCCCTGCCCAAACGTGTTTCGTATTTTGGATTTCTACTAGAACATGTTTACATACTTTAGTGTAAAAAAAACCAAAAAAAAAACAAAACACTTTTTTTCTTTTTCTTTTACCGGCTTTCTCATACCTCTGTTGTGATTGGTCAACTGAACCAAACTCTTTAGACTCCTCTCCAGCTCCACTCTAACTAGCTTTGTACGAGGGCGTGCCAAACTAGCGTACCCAAATGTGTTACTTGGTGACATCACCATGTTGCGGAAGAAAAGGCGGGACTTCAAGCGAGGCGTTTCAGGAGCAGTGTTTCTGTGGGGGAGAGGAACTTCCTTTGCCATTGACTATGGACTTTGTATCTTTGCAGACCTTTTACATGCACAAAACACTATATAACACACTAAAGAAAAGGGGAAAAGCAGAAAAGGTCCCCTTTAATTATTACTGAAACAACAATACATTTTTGAAAAAGTGACCGCTAAAATTACAGGGAATGACTCCTCTACTCTGTTTAACTTTTCTGTCTACTCTAAACTCTCCGAGACAACAGTCGGAAGTTAATGTTTTGTGTAATTTCCCAAAGATTCTTAGAGTTTAAGAATCAATAAGAAAGCAGTGTTTGTAAAAAATAAAATCAATGATTGTTTGGGATGTCACATCAGTTCCTCATTCTTTCTTCTGTTTGTTTCATGAACAAAGTCTCTGTGACTGGTAACGCTGTTAGTGAGAACTCCTCTCATCTCTCATCACCTTCAGAAGAAGCACAGTGACATCTGCTGGCTGTTTATATTTATTCAGGAATCAAGGTTTTAGGGCTGAAAGCCTAACACAGTGGTTCTATAGAGAGCCTCTGTGCGTTCCAATACCCATACTATCATACTATCTAGTGTGCCAGAAAAAATATGTTGTGTGTCCCAATACATAGTATGTCAAATGCAGTATGCCACTACATCCGGTCACATTTTGCAGTATGCAAGCCAGCATGCTTTTCTGAGTATTCTGACCCACAATCCTCTGCACAATGCATATATGAGCAAGAAGTCAAAGTTCAAAGGACAATGTTATGAGAAAGTATATGGTTCAATTGTATGCATACTGCATGCGACAATACTAGGGCTGCCAAAGTTAACACGATGATAACGCGTTAACACAAATTTGATTTAACGCCACTAAATTCTTTAACGCATTAACCCAATCGATCTTTCAGAGGTTGTAACGGGTTCAAAGCTAGAGTGAAGAAACTGGTATCATATGAAACTACAAACCCTAAGGAATCAATTGGTACCAACCATGTCATACTAGCTTTGTTAGCGAAGGAGGCTAAATAACGCTCCAAACTTGTGCTAAATTGTGGTGAGGAAAAACTGTCATGGCCATTTTCAAATGGGTTCCTTGACCTCTGACCTCAAGATATGTGAATGAAAATGGGCTCTATGGGTACGCACAAGTCTCCCCCTTTACAGACATGCCCACTTTATGATAATCACATGCAGATTTGGGGCAAGTCATAGTCAAGTCAGCACACTGACAAACTGACAGCTGTTGTTGCCTGTTAGGCTGCAGTTTGCCATAATTGCATGATTTGAACAATCATGCAATTAATCACGTTTAAATATTTTAATTGATTTACAGCCCTAGACAATACGTACTTTGTAAGGGCAGCTGCATTATGCACGAAGAGAAAAAGTATGCAATTTGGAATGTAGCCAATGTCTACAGACAACTCTGACAAAGGATGATGAACTGTTTAAGAACAACGTACACAGACATTTGTAAGGGCTTCTTTTCTCTGCACTGACAGGTGTCTTTACTGAATTATTCCACGGCTTTTTTTTTGGGTCACATTTGATTGACAGAGACAGTAACAACCCACCAACTGTCATCACTTTCTGATTAACATGTTCAACTCTGACTGATGCACAGAGGTACATGACATCACATTATTCTGTAAATGAACCCAGCCAACTTTAAACCAGAGAGAAGAGCACAGAGGATAAAATCTCTTCTGTGAAATAACCAGAACTGTACTCTAACTTTGACAGACAATTGTGTCTTCATGTAGGAGCACATTGATCATATAAAAAAAAAAAGCTTTTCAGGGCCTTTAAATTTGGTGAAGGACAACATGTTTTAGCACTCAAAACCAAAACTGAGTTAACTTGTCAGGTGTCCACTATTGAGACTCCTTAGTGTTGCTCAAGCTCTATCTGTTTGGCGACGCCTGGAAGCTGCTTGACATCTCCTGGATCCATCTCTATCATATGTTTCACATTATATGTATAATTTCTATTTTGTCATAAGGATTATGTTGTATTTTCATTACGTTGTTACTCTGTACACACGACATCTATTGCACATCTGTCTGTCTGTCTCATGCTTTAACAATATCAGCACAAATGTTCACTCACCTAAGCAGAAGAACATGTGAGAACGGTGTGAGAATCTGATCTTGTCACAAGAGGGAGCACTTGCACAAGAGAATTTACTGACAATAACCAAGAAACTAGCAGGAACAACAGGCGGACTGCACAGGACACACCTCCCACCAACCAGTCACCTTAACACTAAATGGACTATATTTCTATAGTACTTTTAAATGATTGAATGTGCCTGTAACCTAGTGAGCAGAGAGTCAAAATGTCTAAAAAAGTAACTACTAAATAGTTGAAACAGTTTTCTGCCACTCCAAGTGACCAGTAATCACTGTGCATTGTATGAAGAAAGTATTATAACAATACTGTATACTTGTATTTAAGTAATAGTGTTAAATGACATCCAGTTTAAAACTAAACTGACACATTTGGAGCATGACAGTGGTGTTGATCAAAAGGTTGTATGACGTACCATAGTCAATGTATTACCTACAGGAGATGACAGTCATCATGCCCCCAGGTTGGAGAAGCAGACAGGAGTCACCGCACGGAAGCTAAGCAATGTACAGGGACAGGGACAGGGACGGCAGCAAAACATATTTTAGCCCACCTATATTCTATATTTAGAATATTTTCATCGATTTACCTTGCTGTCAGACAGCCCTTTCCGATGGGGAACTGCAGCTGATATCTCTGCTCTCGCAAAAGCCACCAGACTCCATTGAAAAAAAAATTATTTTATTTTATTGTGCGACTCTGGTTAGTTCGGATTCACCAAAGTCACACAATAGCACAAACTAACTTTGAGGCAGCGTTCCTACAGCAACCCCCCGTGATCTGCGAGGTAAAATTACAGCTTTTTAAATGGAGTCTGGTTGCTTGGCGAGAGCATACGTAACGGCTTCAGTTCCCCGTCGGAAACATAGACTGTATAGCTGTCTCACGGGACGGTAAGCTGGTGAAAATATTCTAAATATAGCATACACTTAAACTGATATGATTTCTTTAGGTGAGCCATTCTTTTAGGTGGATAAAATACGTTTTGCTGCTGCCCCCATCCACAGCACAGTATTACTTTGCTCCCGTGCGGTAACTCCTGTCTGTTTCTCCAAACTGGGGGCATGCAGATTGTCATCTATTGTAGGTAATACACTGACTATGGATAAGTACCTCATGCTAACCACACTTCAAAACACCCAGACTATCCCTTTAAGCTGTGATCGGTACACTGATTGTGAGGACATGTTGGACTACTGTGCCATTCTGTGCATCAAACTATGAAACAATTATACAAAAATGGCCAAATATTAATATGAGTGAGTCTGAGCATTGACTTCATCTGTGAAACAACGAGAACCCTGGACAAGAGACTGAATGAAAACCAGAAAAAGGGCAACATCAGCTTCCTGTGAACACCAGAGTCCCGCAGCAGAAGCTTGTTTTACTGTAAAAATAAGAGCTCCTGAACATAAAATATTGAAATACTTTTTTTTTTTTTTACACTTCCCCCACCAGTCCCAAAGTCCCTCTGACACTGAAAGAGTGAAAAAAAACCTCACAAATGTCAACCCACAACAATACACTTTTAATTTTGCATAATTTGAGGGAAGACACTAAACTGTTTGTGTCTGAATGGAGAAAACAAACAACAACAGCAGGAAATACAGCTGAAAATATGTCAAAAACAGTCAGTTTCCATTCCTGTAACCTCACCACACACACCACACACCCTCCAGTCCCCAGCGTGTATCTCTGGAGACAGCTTCAATGGGGATGAGTAGTGAGCAGGCTAAGTGACAGGCTTACAAAATCACAAAACAGGTTCTCCAGTTTGAAACCGAGCCACGACATTTATGAGTGAATCCATCATAATGGAGACAGGTCGAGTTTCCTTGTTGTGTCAGAGACTCTCAATAACACAATGAGACCAGAACGTCCCTGCTGTTGGCAGCAGCTGTGAAGAGGAACATGAGGACCGTCTCTGTCTTTTTGATTCACAATCCATCTCTGTCTCGTTGCTGCGAGAAATCTGATATCCTCCCATGGCGCATTTAGCCCAGAAAGCTAATGCAATATGATGACAGGTAGACATTTCCACAGGGGTTTGATCGGAATAAAAAGAGTCCACTGAATAAAACATGACGTGACAGGAGCGCAAAAACATGATGATTCATGCATTATTTTCATCAGCACGGCTTTCATCAATACACTCATTTACCCGTCTTTCTATTTTTATTTTACATTACTTTCAAGTTTAATTGTCTTCCTAATAGGTTAGCCAATAATTGCAAAGATGTATATTTATTTGACAGCAGTCTTTGTAGTTGAATGACTCCCTAACTACCGTCTACAAAAGTCTGATTCCCAATTAAGGCGTGTGTAAACATTTTTAGTACCGGCAGTGACTAGAACTACTTTTTAATCATGACTGTGGTCTTTTTTTGTAATGGACCTGAAGTCATGAGGGGCCTTTTCCAACTGTGGCGGCTCTGCGGCTTCACACCGCCCTGTAACAGCACTGTGTTTCCCCTCTGTGCCTGTTTATGTGACGATGTATTTACTGTAGGGGTAATGGGGCTCTGGTTGGGCACTTTGTTGTCTTGAGAAACCCCCTGATATATGCCAGCTTAAAGGGATAGTTTGGGTGTTTTGAAGTGGGGTTGGATACTTATCCATAGTCAGTGTGTTACTTACAGTAGATGATGGTCGGCACGCCCCCCAGTTCGGAGAAACAGACAGGAGTTGCCGCACAGAAGCAAAGCAATGTACAGCTGTGGACGGGGGGGCAGCAGTAAAATGTATTTCAGCCACAAAAAAAGCATAGACTGTTTAAAAGAAGTGGACGTAGTCACCCATTGGTTTGTGGAAAACATGGACAACTCCCAGACCGGACAACATCGCGGTAGCCACCTGTCGATCACAAGGTAACCACGCCCTAAAGCATCCCCTGCTTTATGGTCTATTTGACTCTAAATGGGACCATAATTTGCTAGATGAACATCATGTTGCATTGACGAAGACTTGAAACTAGCAATTGAGACCATAAACTCATGTTTACAATGTTTACTGAGGTAATAAATCAAGTGAGAAGTAGGGTCATTTTCTCATATACTTCTATACAATCAGACTTCTTTTTGCAACCAGAGGAGTCGCCCCCTGCTGGCTGTTAGAAAGAATGCAAGTTTAAGGCACTTCTACATTGACTTCACTTTTCAGAGCCCGATGTTGCCCACTGCCTAAATCAGGGGTCTGCAAACTGCGGCTCTGGAGCCACATGCGGCTCTTTAGACCCTCTCCAGTGGCTCCTTGTGGATTTTTTAAAATGGAAATGAATAAGTGTTTTTTGTTTACATTTTCCTTTTTATTTATCATTGTTGTATGTCTAATGTACGACGGTACGACAGAGCCACATTGAGGAAAAAAAATAAATCTGAGATTTCGAGAATAAAGTCCTAATATTATGAGAATAAAGTCATAGGTTTATGGAAAACAGTTGTAATATTATGAAAATAAAGTCATAGGTTTACGAGAAAAAAAGTCGTAATATTATGAAAATAAAGTCATAATATTATAGAGTAGTAATTTTACGTGTTATTCCTTTTGTTCTCATAAAGTTATGACTTTAATCTCGTAATATTCCGACTTTTTTCTCGTATTATTATGACTTTATTCTGGAAATCTCAGATTCTTTTTCCCTCAATGTGACCCTAATACTCTGTAGTACATTTGCACTGTGGCCCTCACTGCATTACACTTATATACTATATACATAGACTATAAACTGTGTTACCTTCATCACAATGCTCTAATGTTTTGCGGCTCCAGATGGAATTTTTCTTTTTTTTTTTTTGCCTAAAATGTCTCTTTTGATAGTAAAGGTTGCTGACCCCTGGCTTAAATGAAAGACCCAACCCTACTTCAAAACACCCAAACTATCCCTTTAATGCTACATTTATAGCTGTGGGAAACTTTCCTTGCATTGAGCTATAAGGACAGAGAATAAATTTATGATGCTGCTCTGATTTTATGCTGTTAAAACACTAACTTGAATAAGCTTGTTCATATGCATTATCACCTATTACAGTAAGTCTCCACCACATCATTGGTATTTAAATTAAATTAGGTCATAAAAAGTAAACATTAACGCTGCCCTGAGTACTCTGTGTCATCAAAATAACTAGTGTATGACGTTTGCACATCTAATCTTGAGGTCTAATTACATTTATTGGCTGTGTACCGTTTGGAAATTGAGTCTCATTCATCAAAATCTGCCAAAATATGCCATTTCATTTCAAAGCAAACAACAACAGAAAAAAAAAATGGAATATGTTTTTCCTGCATGCCCAAACAAAAATGTGTTAGGGGGTGAAATGAAGACATCAAAAATATTCTCCCGCTTGGCTCATCGGAAGTAATTTATTTATTGTTTTGTTAGAACGATCAAATCCATAAGCTATACTGGCAAGGACCATGCATTCAGAGCTTTCGTCTAACTTTGACATATGGCCTCTCTAAATGCTCCGACCATCACATTGACATAAAATATTAAGTGTTACAACATAAAAAGAGCCAAGCCGTGGGCTTTGAAGAGTAATCCTCGTTTCCCCCAGAGGTTCCCCGCGTGAAATAGGATAGGGCTTTTAAGTCCTAATAACTTCTTAATTTAGTGGAAACACACACACACACACACACACACACACACACACACACACACACACACACACACACACACACACACACACACACACACACACACACACACACGGGGTCAATAGCGGCTTCCCATCGTGCTTGAGTTATTTCTCCACTAAATTATGGTGTGTGTGTGTGTCTACACATTCTGGGGTCCGGTTTCAGGATATTTAAACTAAAAGTTATACAGACTTGTAAAGTTCACTAACACGTGTGGAAAATATCAATTGCGATCATCTGAACAAATAATTTAAAGATAAATTGTAATGCATTGAAAACACCTCATTATGTCCCATTCATTTCTCCTTTCATGCTGCTTTTGGGTGCTAACAGTAAAATCCTATTGAGGTTAGTTCATTAGAGCACGTGGAGACCAGGGGCCCTCCGTCATTAATCAAAGGCGCTCTCCGTTTAGAGACTAATAAAGTCGCTCTGGGTGATTAAACGCTGCCAGGCAGCAGATGGGTATAGGACGAGACGTCCGATTGAGGAGTAGAAGTCGCCGATAGTCGTACTGTATTAAATGCAATCAACTCGTGTAAATATTTGAAAATGAAAATCAACTTCAGTCACTTCATTTTAGCTTCTTTAATTTTTTTAAAAAGTTCCTTGTAGTTATTTTTGCGTATTAAAGAAGCACGTGGCAGAATGAAGTGGATATAATAAGTCAAGTTGTGAGTATAACGTCAACAACTGCTTTTGTACAAGAAAACATTTATTTTAATTTTGTGCTAGGGTGTTTTTAGCAGAAGTATTTGCAAAGTCATTTAGCTCCCTGATTAATATATTTAAATAGTGGTTTCTTGTCTGATATGTGAATAAAAACTCTGAGATGAACAGAGTGAAAACTGTATCTTATTAGATAAAACAGATGTTGACAAACTGCATAATTTGCAGTTGAAAAAAAGGTAATAAATCGCAATATATCTTATCCCAATACTCAGCATATCACAAAATGTTTACTGTCGCAATATGATTTTATAGTGACTTAAGTATCGTGATATTATCATATCGTGGGGCCTCTGGTGATTCCCATCCCTGAGGATCTGAGGGACTCCACCTCTTGTGGACACTTTAAAAAAAAAAAAACATTTAGACAAATCCTTTTAGCCTGACTTTCACTCAAGGTGCCTCATCACTTATTGCCTTAGTTTTTAAGTCTTAATCATTGGTTTTCAAACTATTTCTATCTCTTGTGCGTGTTTGTTCTAGTGATTTTTATTTATTTAATATATAATATAATATTTCACTGTTTATTGTTGTAATTTTTAGTTCAATTTCTGTTTGATTCTATTTATTGTTGTCTCTTTTTCGTTTTTCTTTTTATGACTGTGCTGTTTTAATCTCGCTCTGTGAAGTGGGCTGCGTGATCGTATAAAAGTTTCGATAGGCCAATAAATAAAGTTGAATTGAGTAGTTCCAGTTTGTACCTCTCATGTAGAGGCATTTCTCACGGAAGACATTTTGACTCGTCACAGTAGGAAAAGCACAGCTGTAAATAATGATATTAACGATGGCTGAATTCCATTTAGCTAATGCAAGGCTCCTGGTATCGGGCGTGCCGGTTCACTGTCATTCCCTGTGGAACACTTGAAAAGAACAGAGCCATTGTTAGCGTTATTAGTTGTTTTTTTTCCACTATGACAAATCAAAATATCTGCTGTGAGAAAAGCCTATTAGCATTACATTCCAGTAATTTCCCTGAAAGATAAATACCAGGCAGAAGGTTGTCTAACAACACTTATTGCTTTTCTGAAGGTATTTCCAGATTCCTTAAAAGACTCGTCTAGAAATTTGGATGAGAAAATGTTCCGTCAGCTGCACGACAAAAGAATCTCTATTTGGATTAGGAAACATGCAAAACATTCGCACATGCTAAAATTGACCTCCAATTCACACCTGAGCCTACAGTAGGTAGACCTGAGTTTGACAAATTGCAGCTCAGACAGATGTCTGATATGATGAATGTTTTGGTTAAGTAAGAACATGACCATACCTCGGGCCCAACCCGGTCTCCTAGGAAAGCCTATAAATAGCACGACATTACGCAGACATTCCACATGTCATGAGGAAGCATTTTAAGCTTTTCGCGTGTCATTTGTACACCACATAACAAAACAAAACAAAACAAAACAACAGTAACGTCCACAGTTAGGTTTAGGCAACAAAAACAATTAGTTAGGTTTAGGAAAAACATCATGGTTGGGCTTAAAATAAGTACGTAAACTAAGATAAATATGTACAGAAACAACAGAAGTATACGGAGAAGCAATCTCCTGGTTAAAAGTGTTTGTTGTAAGCGGTCTTTCTCGCTTTTTAATTCTACGTCACTAGTTCTGAGCGTAGCATATTCGCACAGATGTGTTTACATTGGAGTCAGTACAGACTGACATGCCAAAAGCAAGAAAGGCGTTCTTATTGCACGCTAAATGCCTTGTGCATTATCGTGTCATTCAAACGCCTTTTTGTGCGACCGGGCTGTCAGGCCAGACTTTATATTAGCAGTAAGGATACGCTAAGCTGTCTCATATTCTACACAATGAACAATGATGTTTTCATTTGTATATCGTGCCTCACAGGGCAGCTAGATTAGACTTTCAGTGTTGTTAACCACGTTGTCCACTTTACAGTCGACAAAGAAATCAATGTGACAGGGTAAGAGCGTAATACTCTATTAACTCCCTCGTGAATGTCTTTTGTTTGGTTTTGTCTAAACCAGCAAATGCAAATGTACACCAGGGTGCAAAACAATCCCCGTCAGTCCTCGATAACACCAACGACAGCTAACACCAAAGCAGAAAATAGCTAAAGTGATAATTGCATCTGTTTCCGAGACTTGGCAAACGTGAACACGACTTCTTTTTCTATTAATTTGCTGTCAAAGCATATGTGAAAATTTGTTTGTGCAGCACACTTGTGCATGGGTGAATGAATGTTTCCAATTACAGTTACAAAGTGTATACATACACACACACATACACACACACACACACAGTGCCTTCTGTTCTCCGAAGCAGACTGCTGTCTGGCATTCCTCTCTATTGACAGTTGACAGCTTTAAGCCGACATGAAGTGTGGATTTCACTGCTGCCGTGTAATTGACATCCTGTTGCTTGTCAGCCTCTTTTCTTTTTCTACTGCTCCTTCGATCAGAACACCGGTGCGTCGTTCTCACACTAACAATACAGGTCACATGATGACGCCTGGGAAAATGATTCTGTTGTTTTTTTGAATGCGGAAGTTTTATTGGTGTTCCTGAGAAGTGGAACTCGATCCATCACTCAGATTGACAGCTCATGACATGGTGTCAGTAGAGGTTTTGATGGTTAAGCAGCCTGGACAAGATGATCATAGGCACTACATGGAGCTTTCTCAAATGTTTCAATTACAATGATCCGTAACACTAGAAACAGGTATGTTTTCTTGAATATTACGAGAAGACACAAACCAGAATTGACGAACACAAAATTAGTGTTACTGAAAGTGGTGATCCTTAAAGTAGCAGTTGGTAGAAATGGAGAAAATATAATGTCATTTTTATAACACGGTCACTATATCCTGACAATAGTGCATGAGACACATGATCTGAAAAAAAATCATGTGCCTCTGTGTCTTTCGGTGCTCTTAATGGCGTCTGCAAGATTTCACAGACCGGAGGAAAACAAGCAGTCAGAGCTGATCTGGAGTCTGCCGCCCAGCTGCCGTCTATGACAGCCAGCAATCACTCACGAACTCCGACCAAACGGTCAAACTACGCAGCGCTGATCAAATATAAATCAATATTCTGTTACTGTAATGCCTATTTCTCGCCTCAAATATTTTCAGAAATATCTTATAGTGTACTGTTTGGCTGTAAAATGAGAAAGTGTGTGACCTGGCAGCCATGTTGAGATCTCTTAATATAGAGATCTCAATCATGGCTATATCAAGCACCGCCCATCAGCCGAAGCACAGCTATATAGGAACGCTCTCTATCTGAAATGACCTGTGATTTTTGTACGCATAAGGAGGTTCAAAAGTTTAGCTTTCTCTCAGAACACTTGAATTACAATATGCTGAAAGGTTATTATGGAACTTTGCCCAATGGTGACTAAAATATACTGCCTACTGCCACTTTAAGAGTCCTGGCTGATTCGGCGATAGCTGTGGTGGTAACAGTTTTTTTACAACAGCAAACACTTCTTGAACTTCCTGTTTTGTCAGAGATACAACAAAAGAAGAACTTGTGGTTACTTTGCAGCCAAACAAACACACGTTGTTTTAATAAAGAAGTCATGCATGATTTTTTGCATAATTCAAAACTGCATTTTTTATGAAGAACCGAGGCCGATACTAACCTCAGTGACAAACACACTGACTGCTTCACAGCGAAAGCCAACCCGTGTTTCACCAGCTGAATGCTTTAAATGTGAACTACTGTAGCAGAAGTAGGAAATGTTCGGTTCGCATTAGCATTAACTTAATGCAGCTCAGATAGAGTGATGCTGACGTCACTGAGATAAAAATCACAAACAGCAACAGGGATACAGTCATGCATTGTTTCCTGTGAATCCTTCATGTGCGTGTGAAGGCAAATGCAATTTAGCGCTGGAATGGTGGACTCCACCACTAACAATGAAAACTACTAGAGGTAAATGCATCATGTATATTTACAATTTACAATAAATTTATTGGCCATTGTTGAAAAAATACAGACCATCAATACTATCAAAAAAGGAGTATTTTCCATAACTTTTTTTTCTTTTTTTTTTTGAGTAAATCTAACTTGTGGCAATCATGTTAGATCCCTGTAGTTACGTAATGGTTGGTTAGTTGTTGAGCAGCGCAGTGTCAGTTGCGAGTGCTGTATTGTCACTAATGGACACTTTGGAAATGTCTCACTGACGACAAAAGACAGGACTTTAAAAGGCCATTATGGCTGGTCAAAGGCCTTGTAATTATATGCTATTAGTCAGTGGACAGATGTCAGGCCTGAGTAATGAAGGGTGTTACAGTCTCACCCACTGGTCTAACAACAGAGTCAATTCTACACATGGAGACAAATCTTACTAACTCTTATCTTACTAGCTATATATATATATATATATATATATATATGTCAAAGTAAATGTCAAAGTAAATGCAAATTCATTGTAATGCCACTAATTGCTTTAGCGCAACTTGTGATTTTTTGATAAACCTGATGGGCTGCCGGGGGGCCCGGACATTATTAGATCAGTTTTAAAGCTAGAGTGATGATTCTGGCATCATATGAAACTAGAAAATCTAAGGAATCCATTGGTACCAACCATGTCATACTAGCTTGTCGCAAAAGAGGCTAAATAATGTTCCAAACTTATGCTGAATTTTGTAGATGAAAAACTGGCATGACCATTTTTCAAAGGGGTGCCATGACCTCTGACCTAAAGAAATGCAAATGAAAATTGGTTCTATGGGTACCCACGAGTCTCCCCTTTACAGACATGCCCACTTTATGATAATCACATACAGTTTTGTGCCCAGTACACTGCCTGTTGGGCTTGAGTTTGCCATGTTATGATTTGAGTAGATTTTTTATGCTAAATGCAGTACCTGTGAGGGTTTCTGGACAATATTTGTCATTGTTTTGTGTTGTTAATTGATTTCCAATAATAAATATACACATACGTTTGCATAAAGCAAGCACATTTGCCCACTCCCATGTTGACAAGAGTATTAAATACTTGACAAATCTCCCTTTAAGGTACATTATGAACAGTTAAAAATGTGTGATTCATTTGCGATTTATCGCGATTAGCTACAGACAATCATGCGATTAATTGCAATTACAAATTTGAATTTATTGACAGCCCTAATATACTGTGTATGTACTACATTATAAGTGTTTTAGAGCAGTATTAAAGGGTAACAGATCTCTCATAAAGATCCCCATGTACAGAACATGTCACAAGTACAAACAGCATCATAAAACACAAGAACAACACAGTGAACCTCCGGGTTTGGAAAAATGAGAGAGCGAGGGAAAAAAAACCCCCAGCTAATCCATGAACCAACCACTGCTGAGACGGCACGCTGAGCCTCAGGTATTTCATGCACTTCACAACTTCAAATTAAGAAGCAATTATATTCTCTCCTGGGTCATTACTAATCCTGCTGAGGTAATGGAGCTGCACCTACAGCCTTAATTGCAGGGATTACAACTGAAAAGGCACCATTTCTTTAACCAGTGCTGTCAGAAAGAAAATCTTAACAGGAAGAAAGGAAACTTTAATACCTCATTTGCAAACGCTGAGAACACCTTGAGTGAAAGGGAACTATTTGTAATCTCTATTTGTACTAATGCTTGTCTTTCAAGCTTTTTCTCTCCTTCTTTCACTCACATTTGTCTCTCCTTTTAAATCTCCTTCTAAATCAATAAACACCCACTGCAGATGGCATATGTATATTCGTTTTTTTTAAATTATAGGTCCCTAGAGCTGAAATGCCACCATGGCTGTGAGAGGACGATTTAAACACAGATGAATGGATTCATTACTTTCACCAACATTATGCATGTTTTCCCAAGATACTCATTGTTTTATGGCCCAAGACAGCAGAGCACTTCAGGGTTTTTCTCTGTCAGATATACTGTACATGCAACTACTTGTGCAAAATCTGAAACTTGTGTTTGCATGCACCTCTGTGCCTGTACAAAACTGGGCATGTTGTTGGTGCACAGTGGTATAGCAAGTGCAGAGAGGCAGAGAGGCAGAGAGGCAGAGATTCGATGTTTTAACGATTCCCGTGGGGAAACTTTCAGTCCTGTGCAGATACACGCCAATAAATTTGTAATACATCACTGTGACCACAACAACTTGTTAAACCGAAAGAGGGAGAAGATAAGAGAGGGAACTAAAGAGAGGTGAGTGCTGAGGAGTGCAGGGGCAGAGGAACATCCCCTTCCCATTAACCAGCATTAGCCCCGACCTTGTTCAAAGAGAAACATTCCCTGTTGTCACCACAATGTCTGCGAGGGGTGGAGAGTCAACCAAACCCAATTATCAACCCTTTCTCTTGAATTATAGCCTGTCAGGTCCAAGTTCTTCTGAGTTTGTATATTATTATTTCTTTTCCCAATAACGTCCACTTAACAGAACTGGTGATCAAGATAAAGTTGTAAAACTGATCATAAAGCTGCGTTTCCTCTTGAAGCGAGACAACCCACTACTTTACTTGTTTTTTTGTTTTTTTTTTAAATGACCATTCTACACCAGTGAGATATATGTTGCTGATTGTCATGCAACTGTAGCATTTATTGCTGCTTAGATTTCACCTGTTTAAAATAAGGGCTTATAAAAAAAACTGTTCCACACAATCGAATTGTATAAGGTTAATTCTACAAGTTTGTTGTTGTGGAGGTTTTACTGAATGCATTGTATTTTAGTTGTGTGATTTATGATAAAAGTGTATTAAATGCATAGAGAAAATGATTGCATTCATTTGGTAACATTTATCTAAAGAAGATTAGCAACATTTACATAATTATAGCGAGTAACTTAATACGACCAAGTAACTGACAATGTCAAACTACTTTACTTAATATGTTGATAATGTGATGTTCCTGTATATTAAAAAAAAATAAATAGACTTTACTTTATTATTTAAGATAATATAATATAATTAAGATTTACTTAAACTTCCAGTAGGCAGATTTTTTTTGGCATCATTGGGCAAAAAATCCATAATAACCTTTCAGCATATTGTAATTCAAGTGTTCTGAGAGAAAACTTCTGCACCTCTTCATGGCTCTGTTTTCAGGCTTTAGAAAATCTAACCGTGACGGGAGACTTTGGCCAATCACAGAACAGCAACAGAATATTGATTCATATTTGATCAGCGCTGCCTAGTTTGACCTTTTCTATCTGAGTTCGCGAGTGATTGACAGCTGCTCAGAGATGGCAAGGCTCCAGCTCGGCTCTGATTGGTTGTTTTCATCCGGTCTGTGAAATCTTGTAGACACCTTTAGGAGCACCGGGGGACACAAAGGCACATATTTGCTCCAATTCTACACACTGCAGCTTTGATATCTTCGCAAATGTTATGTTTAGTGGTAAATACACTTTACTTGATACTGGCAAGTGAGTTGTACTTGATATTACAGCAGTACTAGCACTGTTTAAGTAAAATGTACTTAAACAGTGCTAGTGCAAATTGTAACAAAAATTTTATCAAGTATATCTTATGAGTTATTTATTTTTAGTAGATGATTTTGTCAATGTACCAAGCATCAGTAGATACACATTGTACCTGAATTGCAGACTATTGCCTCCAAAGAACTGACAAAAAAAATGTTGGCAGGGATGTGACAAAGTTCATTTCACTTCTGTCAAAACATGTGAAATGATTTGTTCATGTCTGCACATAAAAATGCTTCGCTGGCGTAATTGTTACATGCGAGATGGGGAAATAAATAATGTGTCCCAGGAAAAAACACAGAACATGGGTAGGTGTCAGTGTAATGTGGGTCTTTTGGTGCCATGCATGGGTCAGCATGTTCCCGGACCTTTAAATCACCTGAGTGGTGGTGTAATTACGGCTCTCTGGGACGCCACTCAACCCTCTAATACCCAGGGGGCTCTACAGCGGCGCCACTTGTTGCGCAAGTATTCGCGGAGAGGGAGCTGTAGGGAGGGAAACACTGAGAGAGGCGGGGAGAAGTGGATGAGGGAAAGGAGGGGAGCCGGGATGCCCTTTGGCAATTTCGAGGTTAATCTTCTAAACGTCGGCTGACAAAGCAATATTGCTGAGTGAGTGTGCGTGCGTGTGAAAGAGCAGGGCTGGGGACCGACCGGGGTTTGCGGGAGAGGGGTTTATGGTGGCACAGCAAATGAGAGGGAGTCACCCAACTTCAGACAGTTTGGCCAAGATTTAAAATGTTGTTTTTTCTTGTGTTTGTTTTTTAAATGCAGGAAATATTTGCTGTTTAAGCAGCGCAGGACAAAGTTACACACATACAGAGTTAATATCTTGCTCAAGGATGCTTCAGTTTCTGCTAAAAGTAGAGGAAGGAAAAAATATACATCACTTTCCCTTTAATTTGAAGGATTAAGATAACAATGTGTGGTCAGCCTCTTGAACCTGCATGCTACTGGGAGCTATGACATACTGTCCTGTAGGCACTGACTCATTTAATTAACTCTGCTGATTTATGGGCTTGATATTTAGTCAAGAAGTGATGGGATCAATATGTGCTTGCGGGCGGATGACAAGATATTTACACTATTCAACAAAGAGGGTTGAAGCCCAGACACGATAGTTGGCAGTCAGCGAGTGTGTGAATATGGATTTATTATGTCTGTGAGACTTCATATCAAAAGCGTTGTGAAGGGAACAATCCTGTGATAATGGATTATATCTTAAACCATCAAAATGTTTTTCCCCTCTTTCATAAATGCTCCAGATTAAATGCTTGGGGTTTCATGATAATGAAAAGGCAACAATTGGTTTTGTGTTAAGCATAGTTGGAAGTTCTCTACATGACAGATACAGAAGAAAATCTTATCTGTTTTTTTTTTTTTTTTTTATGGTGTTAAAGACTTTGCTGCATCTCGAGCTCTCGTGGCGCCAGCATATACTTAATGCCCGAGAGAGGAGCTGTCAGAGGAAATGTTAGGTTAGGCAAAAGCCCTCAGCAAAAACACTGGTAATAGATCATCATCACTCTGTGTTTAACCGGTGACTTTGACACAAGTTCATGTTTTGTTTAAGTGTGAAAAAATGAAGCAAAGATATAATTAAAGAGGCACAAACGCTTAAAAGTAAAACAGAGATTGTGATTGACCTAATTCATCATATCTAAATCTGAATATCATCTTATTCATGTTTTGATGATAGAAGTTTTTGTTGCTCTTCCCATCTGGATGTTGGAAAACCACAATGACAAATAAGCCATTAATTATTCTGTTATTAATTTCACTGATTGTATTTGTATTTTTAATCATTAAATCGATCAATCTTCTTTAAGCTACTACGAGGAACTTTCATTTTGTGTTAATTTTGGCGGCCCCTGTGGACAAAAGTGGTAGTGTTTCTGATGACAAGCATTAAAAATGACTAAATAACCAATCTTCTCGCTGATGGTCTCGTTTACTTATAGAGTATTCAATTGAGACTGTTTCATAACCAGTTAAAAGTTCCTCACAGTAACTGAATTTATGGATACACATATCCAAAACAGGTATTTTAAAAAGGTCCAATGTGTGAGATCTGGTGATATCCAGCAGTGAGGTTGCAGATTGCAACCACTCCCGTGTACCAAGCCTGTAGGACAACTACGTTGGCCAACATGAAAAAGTAAATGGCCCACTTTAGAGTTGTTGTGAGAGTAGAGTAGGTCATTCGGAGAATAGCAGAGCCAGTGCATAGAGTGTGTGTGTACATGGGAAGTGAGTGGTGAAGCAAGAGAGAGAGAGAGCGGCGGCGAATGTGTGTAAGCGAACAAGTGAGCTAGTGGAGCAGAAGACTAGTTTAGCTTTGAGAATATCAAGTGAATGTACAGTGGAAGTTGCAGTTTGTGCAGAAATAAGACCAACAGAGGTTTCCTGTGTCTCGTTTCTCAGCAGCTGAGTGGCGTGAAGGGGGTTAACTCGGGAGCGAGTAACGTTGTCGACTCCGGCTAAAGCAGGAAAAGTTAACACAGTGGTTTGTCCGTTCTGGGCTACTGTAGAAACATGGCGGCCAGCTCTGTGAAGACAGGACCCACTCCCTATGTAGATATAACACGGCTCATTCTAAGCTAACAAAAACACAACAATTCTTATTTTTAGGTGATTATACACTGAAGAAAACACACTTATTAATATATCCACCTAACTGTTACACACTGTTCCTTTAAGGTAAACAAAAGTATATATTTAACTACAAACCCCAAAGTCATATTGTCTAAAATGATCCAGCATTTCGAACACAGCTCATTACTATCAATCCATCTGTACAGGATGAGGCAGCGCATGGCTGTTTTCCATAAAATTAAGATAAAGCTTCAACTGGCGCCTAACATTTTATTAAGAGGTTATTTCCAGATCTGTCTTCACACTGTGAAGACTTTGAACATGCAGCCATGACAGATGCATGGGCCAACCAGATTTTCACAACAGGGGAACTGGCAAATCCAACTATTTGTGAAAGATATAAAAAGAAAACATCCATTTAAAAAAAAAAAAAAAAAAGTAACATTTAAAACTCCTCCACTTGCTTAAATACTCCTCTGTTAATATATTTTGTAGTGTGTTTTTAACAAAATTAATTTCAAAGTGGTGTTTTGATAAAGCAGAGTTGTGATTCACAGATATAAAATGCATTTCACAGCACTGACTGGCTACGGTAATGTGTCAAACACTTATCATTCAGTGCCATTCACAATGTAATTAAGTTAGTAATGTAGATAAGGTGCAGCTCTTGTTAACCACACTGTAATTATGTTAACATAGTTTTGATAGTTGTGAGAGCCTAATTGGGGCAAGGTGTGCAGAGTATCAAATTATTATTTTTATTATTAGAATGCATTGTTGCCAAGTGAACACCTTAATTAATTAGTTAGCTATGGAATTCCAATGCAGCACTTTAACAATAGTCTTTAAATCACTGCTGACATTTCAGAGATTCAAATGCTACAGTATGTAAATGGAAATAAAGGAGTGGATGTTGAAGTAAATTGGATTTATTGTTTTACTTTTACCGTAGTATCAAATTAGTATCGACAATCATGGAATTTCACTGGTGTTGGTATCGACTACTAAATTTATGGTATCATGAAATCCCTAATCTTGTCCTTTGGGTGCTAAATTTTTCCACCCAAATACTGGAAGTGAGTCAAAACAGTAAAGTTGTGGGTTTGACAACAAAAACATTGAGTCAAAAGACGCTGAAATGCTCCTTGAGAATGAACTGCAGAGTTGGGTGATAATTCTCTGTGGGTTTGTCACTACAAGCAACCCTTTTTTTTATGAGCATATAGTCCTTTAATGCATTGTCACTTTAACAACAGTCTTTAAATCACTGCTGACATTTCAGAGATTCAAATGCTACAGTACGTACGGTGTTTTCCCCAGCAGGAAAAACAACAGAGCCAATCAGAGCTTTTATAGGCGGGATTAAGAATTGCAATGTCATCTTCTTGTGCCAGAACCAGACACATCATGTGTGGATAAAGTAGACACTATAAACTGTGCAGTACTGGCCAACTTAAATTAATATACTACTTTATCCATCTATCTAATCCAACGATGAACACTGTGTGCTATACCCATCTACTGTAAATACTACAACGGGAGTAATACTCAGACTTAGTACTCATAATTGTTATTGTTAATACCTGAATTTGAGTTAAAACATAAAAAAAAATGAACTAACATTAAATACAGGTATGTGCTATGCATTGTGTTACAGAGATATCTACTGAAATGAGCATGCTAAATCAGCTAGCCCCGGTCTGTCCTGTCTTGTTAGACCACTTGTACCTCAAGAGGCAATAGTAGTGTCCAGTCTGCCTTCAGTCCAACATGAGAAGACACAAATTTGAGCTGCCCGAGGGCTTGTCAATCACGTTGAAGCTACAGGGTCTGTGTGCATATTTGGATATATTTAGTTGTATAGTTGTGTAGTATAGTTGTTTTCCCGTTTGTACCACTTTGGATTTAATCCAATAAACAAACTATCAAAGTGTACACGGACCATACAGCCAACGGTTACTGCCACAGTAAACACAATATAGGCCGACGCCACACGAGAAGATTATAAGATAGTATTGTTATTTTGACCAGCTCTCAAAGTCTCAGCAGTTTGGTCGACTTTTTCTTCTTCTTGCCCTGTTGTTAGTTTGTAGTTGGTAGTTAACCGATAAATCTAGATTGTGTGGACCCAGTAGTAGAGGTGAAATGCTGCCCCCTATTTGTTTGGAGCATTTGACCATATCTTACACATTGCACCTTTAAAGAGCAACCATTTTCACTTGCTAGTTCAGTTGAAGACTACTCTAAAGTGCAACTGTGAATATGTATGTATAACTTATAAAACATCAGAACCAGGGCTGTCAAAGTTAACGTGATAATTTTAACGCCAATAATTTCTTTAACACATTAACGCAATCGATCTTTCAGGGGTTGTAGCGGGCTCAGTTTTAAAGCTAAAGTGAAGATCCTGGTATCATATGAAACTAGAAAGCCTAAGGAATCCAACCATGCCATACTAGCTTCTTGATAAGGAGGTTAAATATTGCTCCAAACTTATGCTAAATTTCGTGAGGAAAAACTGTCATGGCCATTTTCAAAGGGGGTCCCTTGACCTCTGACCTCAAGATATGTGGATGAAAATGGGTCCTATGGGTACGCACAAGTCTCCCCTTTACAGACATGCCCACTTTATGATAATCACATGCAGTTTGGGGCAAGTCATAGTCAAGTCAGCAACAAGTTGGTGCTTGAGTTTGCCATGTTATGATTTGATCATATTTTTTAAGCTAAATGCAGTACCTGTGAGGGTTTCTGGACAATATTTGTCATTGTTTTGTGTTGTTAATTGATTTAAAATAATAAATATATACATACATTTGCATATTAAGTAAGCATATTTGTCCACTCCCATGTTGATAAGAGTATTAAATACTTTTCTCCTTTTAAGGTACAATCTGAACAGATAAAAAAATGTGTGATTAATTTGCAATTAATCGCAATTAATCACGGACAATCATGTGATTAATTGCGTTTCAATCGATTGACGGCCCTAATCAGAACATGTTCACACTTAATCACTGGTAATAGCTTCTTGTTTTCATGGCGACACGCTGCTGCGGATATTTTTAGAAGCGGGTCTTTTCTCACAAGCTCACGCCCTTACACTCATCCATGCATGACGGCTCACACAAACACACATAATGCGCATGGACACATTCACTTAATGATTCTTTTACTACATTTACTTTTTTTCATCTAGTTCACCTCTCACTTGCCTCAGATTTGACAGGGCTCCCAGTAGTTTGTTGAGGTAATTACCTATAGACATGGCGCAGAACAAAGCAGTCAGGGAGGGTCCCTAAATACGCTGTCTAGACTTGGTGTCTCGCTCCCTCTCTCTGTGTCCCTCCATTTATTATTTGACCCTGTTGTGTGGCCGGACGAGGAGTCAACCTTTAACATGAAAGAGGACACCAATTGTCTTCAGCTCATTGCTTGTCATTTATGATAAAAATTCCAGCATTGTTGGATTTTTCTTTTTCTTTATTAACAGATTTCAGCACCTAAAATGTTAAAGCGTAACATATGTAAAGCTTCTGTGACAAACAACAGGGCAGCTCAGTGAAGAGACAGTTAGTCTGACCCGCTGTAATGGCCCTCCTTTGAAGTGGTGAAGATAGTGCTTGTAATCAGCTTAATTGATTGTAACAAGGCACCAGCACCAGAGAGTCAGATAGAGACAGAGCGCTGTGGGGTGGTTTTAGAGAATGTTTGGGTGTTTGGGTAGGGTAGTAATTCACCATAATGACAGCCATTACTCCAAAGGCAAACAATGTCACTCACTTCTCCAAACTCTGGGTCAAGCTGGCAGATGTACACATTGTACTAGAACACAGCCACAGGGGATATTACAAGCAAATAGTGCTTAAGTGCTCCAATTAAATCATGAGTAATTGCTTTTCAATTAGGTCAGGAAGCGCAACACCTTTTATTAAAGAGCAATTAACACGCAATGCTCGTCATACTTCCGACGTGGATTTCGCCACAAACATCTGAGAGAGCTAATGTTAGATTGCATGAACACAAATAGGCTTATTGTCCCATTTACTGTGTAAACAGCATGATCAGTATATTTTGTCCTCGCAGCTCTTTCTCTTCATTATGTCTGTTTTGCTCCCTTCCTCGCTCTTGTCTCGTCATCTGGAGTTGATCATCCCATTTCCTGGCTAGTACTACAGTCAGCAATTATCTACAGATCAGCAGACAGCCCGACTTAAAAGGCTTGGGGAGGGGCACCCGCATAGGAGCGGAGAGAGAATGTCATCATTATTATGAAGTTATTATCTTAGTGAGGTTGTTATGGTAAGTAAGTGGAACTAGTAAGTTATGGTGCCAATCTCCTGTCTTTAAACCTACAATAAATCATTTTTTGGCCACTTGGGGGCAGTGGAAACAGACTGTAAACACAACACTGACGCGTTATCAGCTCTTAAGTTGATTTGGTGAACTTGTTAGCACACAGTTGCTTATCTACACATCCAGCAGATACATTAGAGTTACATCAGCATTCATTTAGAGTCGTGTGTCTGGCCACCTGGTGAATGGGAGTCCAATATTCACTCTCGTTTTAACTCTGTTTGTGGTTTCTGCAAACTCCTGAGTAGAGATGTCACGAGAACCGATACTTCGGTACCAAGTCGATGGTGCTCGTTTTCAACAGTACCACAGGTATCGTAGGTACCATCAGAGCTCAAGACTAACAGTGTCCCCCTCATCCTAGGAAGACGATAGAAGATATTTTTGGGACGCAGTAAACTCAATATCGACACGTCCAGGCCAACTATGTTTGAGTGGAAGAGTCAAATAGCTGAAGATAGATTACAACACTGCTATCTAATCTAGTGGTCGGCGGTTTACACACAACAAAATGAATCACTTTCTGCCAAATCTTTGCATGTAAGCTATTAATAAGAAATCAATACAGTGTTTTTGAGGACTGATACAGAATCACAAAACATAAATATCACGATACTCAAGAATATCGATATTTTCTTCCAGCCGTACTGTCATAGAGGAGTAAAGAAACCAGAAAATATTCACATTTAAGAAGCTGGAATCAGAATTTTGACTTTTTTTTATAAATTATCAAAATAAAATAAATAAATAAAAAATAAAAAAGACAATACAGCAATAATGTTGGGTGCAAAAAGCAGTGGTTTTCTAGGATGGATTTACAAAAGCATGTGTTAAATATACGATCAAAGCCGACAACCCTCAGCCACTCTGAAAGCCATTAAAGTGTCATACTCTTTTTTTTGCCAAGAATTCAGCAACAACATTATTTATGAAATTGCAAAAGCAACTTCAAACTTGATATATTATTTACACTTGCAGTTAAGCTGCTTTCTCTGCCCTTCTCTCCTTCTCGTGGCTGTAAGGCGAGGCAGATAAATTGGACAAGCATTTTGGTAATTGCCGCCCTGCCGATCAGTCCAGCAGCAAGCCCCTGTTGCTCCATTTCAAAGGACGCATGCAGAGGTTTGTAACCTTTGACCCCGTAGGCGTAGAAAGGGTCACCGCAAGGGACCCCAGTGGCTGTTCTCACTCTAAAGGGTCAGAGCAAAGATCAGTGTGGTTGTGTGTGATTCTCTATCATATCCCCAGCTCTGTCCTTGGTCCCACTGTGACTGGCGTCTTTCGATCATTAAACAGCAGTGAGTCTGAGTCTTGAGTCTACCGCAGAACACGCAGTCAGACAGGAAGGATTTCATTAATGAAGATCAGGAGTCGGTCAGTCAGAGCCTCCCAAAGATCCCAGAGGTTATTCCGTTGTCTCCTCGGCCAGCCGACGAACCGCCTTCCGCAGTAAACCCACTAGCCAACAAACCAATGAGTCAGTCCGTAAGCCAGCTGCTGACCTTTACAGCCAGCTTTGATGTTCCCTTTTCCTTGCTTTGGCAGAGAGGCTGATTTGTTTATTCAGTTAAGTGCTTTGCTCTTTATGACTCCATAAAAGAAGCTCTCACTAGGCACTGATGGCAGAGCTGCACATACTGACTTTACCTCAAGGTAACACAAAACACACACAGACTGAAACTTGAATCTTGGTAAAGATGAGTGGACTTTTTAGCGTACATCGTGAAAGGTTGGCGCCATATATATTAAAGAGAGGAAACTAAGGAACTTGTGATATGATAGAGCAGTTTTAAAAGTCCATAATGAGAGAGTGAAGTTATATCAAGTTTTTAAGGCTCAAATTGAATATAAACTTTATGCTTTACTGTATATAAACGATGGACGTCATGACAGTTACCCAAAAGTGAAGCCAAAACATTTCAATTGCCCCCTGGTTGCTGGCTGCAGAATAGGTCATAAAGCCCGCCTCTTCCATGTTAGCGGATGGGACATGGGCTGAACTAAAAAGTCAATGTCATTCTGTCATTTTAAGTAGTTGTTATCACGCTGATGTATGTTCAAGTGTTCATTTTTCTGATAAGTTTGGTTTTAAGTAGATACTTGATGCTATAAAAGGGGTATGAGACGTCATGATTGGCAGCCGTGAGTCTCTCTTGCTGGCAAGCTGTGGCCGTGCTCGGCTTGCGATTGGTTCAGGCGGGTGACCTCGATACTGTGGCTCCACCGCCCGATCACTACTGCGCAGACTCTGGCTCCAAATGACGCCAAAATCTCCAGATGGCAGCTCCCGTATCCGGAATATTTTGGCTTCACTTCTGTACAGCGGGAGGAAGTGGAGATGCGTCGTCCATCTTTATATACAGTCTATGCTTTAAAGCAGCAAATGTTTACCAATCATTTTTTAAAATTGCATTTTTAGTAATTGCATAAGACCCCTCACTCACCATTTAAACTTTTATGTAATGAGGTCCTTAAAGTGCCACGTCAGGTTGGTGATATATGAAGTAAGTTTTAGGGTTAATACAAACATTCCAAATGGGGTTTGGATGTAAATGAAACACTAATATTGATGATACTTTTTACGTCCATTCACAGTTGCCAAAAAAACTATCCTCCTTGTTGCTGCACAGATACACTGTTCCTGTGTGTAAGCACATTTCACTCTCATATAACCCAAAGGGTGCGTGTAACGCGGCCATAATAGCTGGGAAAGTTGTGGCTTTTTTTCTACCATCAAATGTTATTTGCTGTAATGAGACAAAAAATTCTTTTAAAAGGAGATTTGTTTTTGTGGTTTAAGTTGTTTGTTATGTGGAAGGTGGATTTCCCCAATCTCTGGAAAACTTCCCAGAACTCTGTGCATGCTCACACGATCACATGCAACACACACACACGCACACACACACACACAAATACATGCACACTTGCCCTTCCAGGACCACTTAAAAACAATTATACCATTTCAGTGCCTCTCCATAATAACAAGCCTCCTTGTGATTTACACGACGGCCTCGTCATAAATCCTACCTGTCAGAACTGATTAAGATATAGTGTGTCAAAGGGAATCTACATGGCTGTGCGAGGAACAGTTGGCCCCTGGCTAGTCTCTCTCGCTCTCTGCGGAGGCTGAGAGTTTGACACGGAAACTGAAGTCATGAGGCCTGTGATGCCCAATGAGTCATAGAAGTCTGATGATGCTCCTTTTCTCTGATCCATGGTTCATTTCCTAAAAGCCTGAATGCAACGTCAGTTTCTACTCCTGCAAGATGTAGAAGATTTTATTTTTTTTTTAAATCAGGATAGGTTCCTGTGATGAGCAATTAAAGTGAGCGTCAGTCTGCAGAGCTAACTCTTCTAATTTATACCGTACTGTTAGCAGTAATGAGTCAGAGCTACATACTGTACTTTAGAGCTCATAATAAAAGAGCATAGGGAAAGAATGCACACCCATTTGCACAATTTTATGGGGTACAAGGAAGGTTAAAAGGTCGCGAGTTTGAATGCGCCAAACTTTCCAAAACCCTTCAAGGTGCAATATTTTAGTCGTGAATTGACAGGAAGGCCTGATAATGATGGGTTATGGTGAGGTGAAGCAATGAACATATAAGTACACATAGTGCTCAAAACTTTTTCAAAGAGAAGTTCCAGAAATATAATTGCAGTTGGCGATTACCCAAGTAATTATCACCTTCAAACGAACACTTTGCTGCAATCTCTGTTCCACAATATGTAACAGACACTTTCCTTTTGCACGCAGCTAATTTCTCAACATGTATGTGTTAGTGTGTTATCTGTCACCACATTGCAACATGAATCATTACAACCCAGTCGACAGAAAAAAAATGTCGCCATTGTTCATTTCTGCAAACCCTGGGATACGTTGAATGTGGACGTTTCTGAACCAAAAAACCTTTTAGAAATATGTTTCATATCAGCCTCAGATCACCCTTGCAGAAACGCACAATGAAAAGGGTTAAGGCAACAAAAGTACTTGGTTATGGTTAGAAAAAAAAAAAGATTCTTTGTGTAAAAGGTACAGTGTGTAGGATTTGGCAGCACCTAGTGGTGTGGTTGCAGATTGCAACCAGCTCAGTAGCCCTTCGCTCATTCCGCCTTTTCCAGGACTGCCGTAATGTGAGCCGCAAAGTGCTCACTCAGGGGCCATCCTTACCATAATAACACTACTTTAAGAGCAACGGAAGTCAGTCTACGGCTGGCAGTACCACGGTTTTGCAGTCTGCGGCTCACGTTACCGCAGGTAACGTAAAAACGCGAAAGGCTATTTATAGAGCTAGTTTTTGATTATACACTAATGAAAACATAGATGAATATCATATCTATTTCTGTTAATAGATCCCCCAAACAACATAACGTAACAACATAATGTAACAACCATAACAACGTAACTACTATAAAAAAACAACAACCGCCTTTAGCGGAATTTCTCACTTAACAAGTGTAACAACATTACACAACAAGCGTAAGGTCAACGTTAACTATTAGTTTCACACGGGACATAAATAGCGGTCTCCTGGGTGACAGACGTCACTTGCTCTGACTGAATGAAAAAACGTCCACATGCAACATATCTGTGGTTTGCAGAAACGTCCAAACATTTTTCCCTGGTGACTGGGCTGATCGTTATGCTTTGTATGTTCACACGCATGCGGTAGCAGGCCTTCTGCATCAGTTGACACTTTTGTGTATTTGTGACATGGTATTGTGTGAAATGTGTTCTATATATAAAGGTTCTATGTGATCTGACATGTGTTGTGCCTATGTAATGTGTTATTTAGCACTCTGTGCTGTGTGACATTGTTTATGGAGCTGTATTATCTCATACCGCCTGTAATTAACTCCCTCAGCTTGGCTGTGTGATCTGTGTCTTCAAAGTGAACTGAACTGAAACCTATGAATAAGTATGCAATATGGGCTCTTTAATGGTTGTACAACATGTTATCTGACACATATACCACATGTATTTGGTTGATATATATCAAAGATTCACGGGTAAAACAATCAGTGGGGAAAATTTGAATTTGACGTTATAAATCAAGGTACTTCTTAACATAGTATTGTAACTCAAACGCTGCCATTGCTTTGCAACATTGCCAGCAACATCCTAATGCAACCAAATGTATTAGCTAACTCATTGTACAGCAAAATCTCTTCTGTCATCTCACATTATATATCATCATATTAGCCTAATACTAGTTGCAAACGTACTGTACATATTTATATGGGTGTGCATGTATCTGTATGCGTGTTGACGTCTCCCATTCAACTCCTATAATGACTTAAACTCCAGTTTTATCAGGAGCGCCCCCCTGCAGGCTCAGTCATCAGCTGACTATCCTGTAACATAGCCCCGGGCTGAGTCGAGCAACAGATTGCGTCCTTCTCTTGTCATTAGCAAAGTGGGCATCAATCTTTCACGTTACAGGAGGCCTCATTCTCTGGCTTCTGAATAGATCTGTCTCCAGTGTTAACAGCTAATTGGCCCTGGCGCCATTGTAGCATTCAAGGTAGTCATTTAGGTGCATTACAGGGGGAGGCTCTGAGGGCTTGGGAAGCTCAGAGAGAGAGAGAGAGAGAGAGAGAGAGAGAGAGAGAGAGAGAGAGAGAGAGAGAGAGAGAGAGAGAGAGAGGGGTTGGGGTTGGTGACACTACTAGATCATTTGGATGAATGAAAACAATGTGATTACATTGAGTGTGGTGTGAATGTGTCAGTTAGTTATTTACAACATGTCCCACTGGTTTGACAAGCTTATCTTTCTGAGAAGTAAGTGTGTAAAGTACTACACGCACTACAAATGAATATGCATGAATGTCTGGGTGCGTGTAGGTGAGAGGTATACCGTGCCAAGCAGGACTGAGGCCTCATTTAATGGGAAATTGTGCAACGTGTTCTTATACAGCGGTTCGTATGATATCTTTAAGAAACGTATTCCTCCTTTTTCGTTCATTTTCCTACGAATGTCCAGCAAGACGTGTCAATTTCCACTCTTTATATGCATAAAGTCTTTTCAAAATAAACTTCCGTTTTCACATGTAACAACTTCCTTGGGTTTAGGCAATAAAAATGACTTAGTTAGGTTTAGGTAAAAGATTGTGGTTTGACTTAAAATAACTCCGGAAGTGGAGTTACTTAAATACGTAAATTACGTGACAAATAAATCTACGTTGACTTCTGGTTTCACACGGTGTACGAATGCCGGTCTCCTGGGCCCATCCTTCCACCTGACCTCCTCCATACGTGGCGTTCGCCGCTCTTTTTAACATGCTGGATTCCGTGAAAGAGGACCCGCTCCCTATATAGATATGAAGGGCTCATTCTAAATTAACGTAAACACAACGATTCTTAGTTTCAGGTGATTATACACTTATGAAAACATAGTTATAAATATTATATTCCATTTCTGCTAATAGATCTCCTGAAATGCTACACACTGTTCCTTAGAAATGAGTCGGTGACGTTTTTGTTTTACACGTGTCAAGGATGTAGTACGACTTACTGCATAACAGTGGGTTTAGTACCATTGAGCAACTTCTGATTATTTTATATTCTATTTTGCACATATTTTTTCATATAGGGATATACTGTATATTGATATTGGAAACATTAATATCATGATACGGATCAAGTCAGGTCGTAAAAACCAAGGAAGAGAATTAGAAGAAGGAAAATAAAAGCAGAAGAACATCAAGAGGAACTGCCAGCTAATATTGTATTGGATTACATCCAATTACATGCATTTCAAAATGTCACTTCCCCAAATTTGTACTCAATAAGTATCAGTACGATGGTAAAATTTGCTGTTGCGACGGCATGAATGAGTGTTTTAATGGGAATGTAAATAGTGTGTGAGTGCAGGGCAGCCTGCTGATTATCCCAACCAAACATTCCACCACTTCAAAGCTTCTGCTGTAATTACAATGCTCTGAGGTGTGCCCCGACCCACACAACCAGAGGCTTCTCAAGCTTCTCTGTCTCACACACAAACACACACTGTACAGACATCCACACAGTACACACACACACACACACACACACACAAACATGCTCAGACAAATTGCTTTAGCTATTATCAGGCTTAAATGATATTGTGGAAAAAAGGAAGTGGGATGTGTGGATAATTTTGCTACACCCAGGAGAGCACCCCTCTCATTTTATACCCCTCCTCCATCCTTCCTTCCTTCCTTCCTTCCTTTTTTCCCTCCTTCTTCTTCTCTTGCAAAAACCCTGTTTGGTCACACAAAGCTGCGGTCGCATATTATTCACATATATTTGACATGCATGTACGGTGTGATTTATTTGTGTCACGCATTCATACCTTCAAGGTGCAGCAAAGGCAACATCACCTCAGATTTAATATTAATTGAGTTGGCCGTGACATTGTTTATGCGTTGTCGGTACAGGCTGTAGCTCGTATTGGTGCCAGATAGGTTATTCAAATAAGATAATTAAATGAGTGCCAGCAGTTTCTGCGATGGGAATATCTGTGATTGGCAGTTTTCATCTTGCAACAGGGTTGAAAGATAAATTGGCACACACGCCAAGAATGTTTTTTTTCTGTTCTTCCTTATTAGACCTAACCCTAATAAACACACTCTCTCTCGTTATGTCACCTCTTTCGAAGATTTCTCATCTGACAGATCGACCTGTAGCTGGAGTACAAAATAATCTCTTGGTTTAGATATGAGATCCAATATGCAAGCAAGAAAGAAAGAAAGAAAGAAAGAAAGAGGAACGCAAGGATGGAGGAAAGGAGGGAAAGACAGAGGGTCGGTCAGGAGGTAGATAAACATGAGGTAAGGACAGGAATAAAGAATTTATGAGGGAAGAGATAAAGTAAAAAAGGAAAGTCATGTGGAGATGAAAAAAAGAAAGAAGAAAGGAAGGAAGGAATGAAGGAAAGAATAAAAATGCAACAGATAAAGATAAATGACTAAACACAGCAAGCATAAAAAGGGTGCAAGAAAGAGAACGGGAGGGAGGAAAGGAGGAAACATGCCACTGACGCTCGGCCAAGAACTAGTTCTGTGGATAATGACTGACAAGGTGCCTGCAGGGCGTGCGGGCACAGCGAGCGAGAGAGGTGGAGGAGGAGGTGGATAGAGGTGGGGATCCTGAACAGAGCTGCAAAAAAAAAAAGAAAAAAAAAAGGCAACAGTTTCTCCCCTGAGGAGTCAGTCCTTTCATCTGGCCGCTCACTGGCGCCTTCACAAACCTCTGATTGTCTGTGAAATAACCCCACTTTAATAAGGCAGCAGTGGCAGCCTCCTGGGAACTGAGCTTTGCTCCACAGTCTGACATAGACGAGCTACTCAGGCCTGCTGGCTACATGTAAAAATGCAGAAAAAGGTTTACTCTATATATATATATATATATATATATATATATATGTATATATATCACAGGGGTATTGGAAAATGTATGCAGGGTGTCCTTTTTAAAGAATGGGCAGGAAAACAATCTGAAAAGCATCTTATTCTTGTGGGAGGCTGTTCTGCACTGCTACAGGCTGCGTATGAAGGACACACACTCTCATTGCTCCTACCGCTTAGATATTAGCAGATTATGAGTGCGGATCTTGAGGCCTTGTGATGTTAAATAGCAATAAATCATCATTCCGAACGGTTCCAATTAGCAATGGAATGGGTGTTAAATATGGGCAATTAGGCCGCAGATAAGAACGTACTCAAACAAGCGTGACCATGAGAGAAAAAAAATGTCTTGAGACAAGTGAAACATTTCCTTTCAGCTTCAAATATTTCAACCATCATCAAAGAGCTGCTTCTTCAGATAAACTGCTGGAACAAGTGTAAAGTTCTCCATGAGGAGTCAGGCACTTTCATCTGACAGAACGTGAAATTGTTCATGGAAAAAATCACAATGGGTTGCTTCATGAGGATCACAATGAGCAACTTCATGTCTAATGTGTGTAGAGAATGGGATTGAATCATAGGACAAGCAGATGAATGCGTCAGCTACACGGGGATGTCTCAGCGAGATGTGTGTCCAGTCGCGCCTTCCGAGGCCAGACTCAGCTGGACCCGAGCTAAGGACTTTAAAAAACTGAATCTGTAATTTAGCGAAGTAATTTACTCTGTAATTTGAGTGGGACACCCCCTTCTTTACATGTCGGACTGGCACAGCGCACAACAGTCTTGTGAGCTACAATGGAAAGTCCCAATAAAGGGAACAGCAAACAAATCAGAGAGGCAGATAAAGAAGAAAAGGGATCAGTGTTTCATCCCGGGTATAATTCTCCATAATTATCCACATGGGGCCCGTGTTTACACATGCAGTCTCATGAGGTTAGAGTTAGAGCTAATCCATTACTGAAGCTTAACTTGTGATAATGCTGTGGCACAGCTATTGTTTTTTGCAGCTTATCTCCATTAATTCACGTAGCTACTAAACCAAAGGGGCAACATGAGGGGGGAAATGCATCGTCAAGTTTCCAAAGACATCTAGATTTTTCACTAAACCAAATAAAGTGAAAGACCTGTAAAGCTTTATTTATAACACCCATCTGGAAACGTTTACTTTATTATAAGCTACTGAACATCTGGTAGTAGAAACAGCTAGGAGGCGAGAAACTTCTGGTCAAAGTCATTCTTATATCATTTTCTCGGTTGATCTAGTTTGAAATCAATTAAATCAGGATGGAATCAAACGTTTTCTTTAATATATTTTGTAATTTGGGCTGCACAGAGGTAGTGGTTAGCACTGTTGTTGCCTCACAGCAAGAGAGTCGCAGGTTCAAACCCAGCTTGAGGCCTCTTCTGTGTGGAGTGTTTTCTCCCAGTGTTAGCGTGGAGTTTTCTCCGGGTTTTCCAGCTTCCTCCCACAGTCCAAAGACATGCAGGTTATAGGTAAATTGTTGACTCTAAATTGCCCCGTAGGTGTGAATGTGAGCGTGAATGGTTGTCTTGCTCTATGTGTCATCCCTGTGATTGTCTGGCGACCTTGTCCATGGTGTACCCCGCCTCAAGGCTAATGGAAAGGAAGCTGGGTCACGGGCGGACATGGTTCTTGGGGTATGGGGTATAACACATGCGCAGTGTAACTGAAGCTGTGGTCGTGCGTTGCTCAATTTTGGCGAGCGTAGGCCAGATTTTACTGCGCATGTTTTTATACCCCCAAAGATATAACGCGTTGATGACGCGTGACCCAGCCTCCTTTCCATAGGCCTTGCCCCGCCTTCGCCCGGTGTCAGCTGGGATCGGCTCCAGCCATTTTCTCAGTTGATCTAGTTTTTATTTTAGTTTTACCTGCATGGGGAGTGAAGTGCTGCTTTCAAGTACTCCACCTAACCTTCTAAAAAAATGACCTGTAGTGATGTTGAAGTGGTTTGATCACCTATTAATAATGATAATAATAATGCAAAACAATACAAACAATAATAATAGCAATACTACTAATAATTTTATTTTTATTTTTATTTAACCTTTATTTAACCAGGTTAGTACCATTGAGATTAAGAACCTCTTTTCAAAGGGAGACCTGGGCAAGACGGTCAGCAGCAAGAACACAAAGGAGCAGACACAGACACAAATAGAGATAAAACACAATTCACAAACACTAAAAGCACAAAAATTTGCATTAAAGAGAACTATCTAAAGACAATATTTAAAAATATTTAATGATACAAGCTCCTTGATTTTTAGGTCATTTTGGAGCAAATTCCAGGTTGAGGGTGCAGGATATGCAAAAGCCCTTTCCCCAATTTTTTTTACAAGATTTTGGAACATACAATAATAACAACACTACTACTAATAATCATTAATATTTATATTAATATTATAATAGCCTACATTTTGCAGGGTCTGCTGCAGTGCACTACTCAAAAACAAAACAAGCACCTTCAGTTTTCCGACTGTCCCTGAAGGCAGCAGTGGTAAACATCTCTGGCTGCTCCGATTGGTCAGAGTTGAGTCGTGTCAACGTGCTGCGTCTACATACTCCCACAGACTATCTGACAGCTCCACAACACAGCGCTCTCAGGCCGGAGCGGGTCTCACCTGACCGCCCCTTTGACTGACTGAACCAGACCTGAGACCTGGAGGAGGACAGATGGCTTCTCAGGAGACCTTCAACGATTTGAGCAGCAGTTCGTCCGAGGAGGACAGTAGTAGTAACCGTAACGCGGAGTTGACTGCAGAGGAGGAGGAGAAGACATCTCCGGTGGTGGTGGTGCGGCGGCATCACCATCCGTTCAGCGTGGAGGCGCTCATGTCCGGGAGGAAGACAACGGAGTCCACCGTCCGCTGTAAATCGGAGGGAGGCTCGGTGGCGGTGTCGGTGTCTCCTACGGGGTTAAACTCGCTGTATCTGTACCGAGAGACGTGTAGTCCTCCCGGGGGAAGCCGAACAGCTCTGCCTTCATCGCCGGTAAAATCCGAGGCGTCTGAGTCAGAGGACTGCGCACCCTGGGTCTCCAACAGCGCCTTTAACGCACAGACGCGTAAGTTTCTCCTCCTATACATCATGAAGCATTGTGAAACTATGATTTTATAGATTTCTTTTTTTTTTTTTTGTTTAAATCCAATAATATCCTGCAGCCTATAAAAATTAGAGTTACTTTCAAGTTTGAGCAACTAGCCTATATTTGGCAATTTGGATGGAAATTATTATTATTAAAATAATTATTTCTCAGCATTTCTCCTACTACACCATGAGTCATTATGAAAATATGATTTTATAGATTTTTTTTTTTTCATCCTCATGATGATCAATCATGAGGATGTGTTTTAACAGTTACCATATCTTTTACTTTATGTATCTGCTTTGATTGTCTTGTGAAGCACTTTGTAACATCTGTTTTGAGAAGTGCTATATAAATACATTTATTATTATTATTATTATTATTATTATTATTATTATCCAATAATATCCTGTAGCCTACAAAAAATAGAGTTACCTTCAAGTTTGAGCAACTAACCTACATTTGGCAATTTGGATGAAAATTATTATTATTATTATTATAATAATTGTTTCTCAGCATTTCTCCTACTACACCATGAGTCATTATGAAACTATGATTTCACAGATATTTTTTTTTACCTTCAAGTTTGAGCAACTAGCCTACATTTGGCAATTTTTTATGAAACTTCATTATTTCTCAGCATTTTTTTTTTTTTTTGCAGATTACTGGTGTATGATTCTCTACAAGCTGTGCTGCTGTTGGACAGTGTTGTTTAAAGAAATGCATAAAAGGGGCCTAAATCAATAAGATATTCAGTATATTGGGGGTTAATGTGTAGGTGAGCACTTCTAATACATCAAAATATGTGGCATATTTAAAAATGTAGCAAAGTGTGTCCTGATAGCCAACTTTCAGCTTTAAGTTTAATTAATTTAGCTATTGTTGTTCAAGTATAGCCCACTGATCAATATATATAGCCTATAAATCCACAATAAATCAATAGAGTTATATGAAAGTCAATTTAATTAATCTCATTCTAAAATCTTTTTGTGCGTCTCCTCCCATAGGTCATATCAGTGGTCCTGGCTGTCCGTTGAGGAAACACAAGACCAACCGAAAGCCCCGCACGCCCTTCACCACGTCTCAGCTCCTCGCCCTGGAGAGGAAGTTCAGGCAGAAGCAGTACCTGTCCATCGCCGAGCGGGCCGAGTTCTCCTCCTCCTTGACCCTGACGGAGACCCAGGTCAAGATCTGGTTCCAGAATCGCCGGGCGAAAGCCAAGAGGCTCCAGGAGGCCGAGCTGGAGAAACTCAAGATGGCTGCGGACGCCAAGACGGCGGCGGTGGTGGCCGCCGCCGCTGGAGGTTTACACCCTGGCTATACGTTACCGCTGTCGCTGGGCGCCATGTCGCTGGGCGCCATGTCGCTGTACGGACAGTCGTACTCTGCCTATCACCACCACCACCACAGACCCATGCTGCCCATTTCCCCGTTAGGACTGTACGCTGCCCCATTGGGCTACAGCATGTACCACCTATCGTAAAAATGGAAATATCACTGACTTTTGGTGAGACGTGTTCCAAAGGATTCACAAAAATGGACTGACATTTTAAAAAGTCAATGTTTATAATCTATCTACTGCACAAAAGGAGTGTTTGAATCAACTTTCTGAGCACTTCAAGTCAAATAAGAAATCTATTTTTTCCCACAGCGAGGATAAAAAAAACGTAATGTCCTTTTGCCCCTTCGGACTGCCTGTTTACATGACTGGTTTATATGAGGAGGGTCGTCACTGTCCAGCTGTTTATACTCTTCACTTGTTTACTTCTGCAATAATTGAGCTGGGCGAGGACTTGCACTGGGCACAATAATACAAAGTACAACTTTTTCACTTAAGCCTTTCTCTTCATTCGATACAGTGCCTTGTGTTAAAAAAGGGCCTTAATATCAAGACACTTTGTACACTTGTATAGATTATGAGTGTTTCAGCAGCTCAGGCCAAATAAAACATATCACTGAAGCATTCTTTTAAAAGTGAAAAACTGCTCTTCTATTCAATAAAAAAACAAAACAAATTCAGGTTTTATTCAAGTTTAACCCTCAAATTACGTTTTTCCATCTTTTTATCTCTCATTCTCATCTCAACATTTTTCATCTCTCCCCTCATTTCCTTACTACGCATTTATAGACATATTTATTCTCTTTGAAATATGCTGGAAAACGTATGAATGCCTCATGTTGTCTATTTATGTGAGAATATGGTACAAACGTTCTGACCAAAAGTGTATTTATATTGTTCTTCCTGAACGTCCCTTTGAAAGGGGCATACATTGTGCTATGCAGTTTATATATATTTTTCCACCAATGTTTTTAATATTCAAATGAACAAAACAATTAAAGCCTTTCAGACTGTTTCCTTTTAAATAAATGACTTTAATTTTATCTGTAAAAAAAATAATAAAGTAGCAATATGTGAACATGTGTGGGAAAAAGTCATATTTTCAGTAGTTTAACAGTGAAAGCAGCTGTGTTGTGCAATTTTTTTTGCAGATACATCTGCTCTGTGTGTGTGTGTGTGTGTGTGTGTGTGTGTGTGTGTGTGTGTGTGTGTGTGTGTGTGTGTGGTTAAATCCCGTGTCTACCATCCATCCGTTTCAGACGGTGGTCAGTTCAAAGAAATGTTTGACGAACCATAAATGCTACTCATAAATTATCCAACTTCACAGATAGTTCCCGTTATTACTGAGCTGTCGTTTACCACACTGGTCAAACTTCTTTTTTTATTTTTTTTTTAGGCGGAGATACTATTTTATAATCACGTAATGTTTGTACAGAAATACAGTGTGTCATCTCTCTGGCAATCATTAACTCGTATTGTATTTATGACCATTATTGACTTTGAGTTTCACAACAGTAGCGTGAGAACTCACAACAGAATATATCTACAATAGGTGGCCGGGTTGGAAATTATGACTTAACAACCTGAAACTATATTGTCTGTAATTTTACCTTTTGTCAAATCATTATATTATATATATTATATATATATTATATATTATATTATATTGTAAAAAGTGAGTTTTTTATGTTTTTTATTATAAAGCATGTTAAGTGTTATATAAATACTGTCAAAGTATCGGAATCCTCAATCCACAGAGAAATACACACAGACTGTGTTCAGAAACTGTGCATTTGAAATAAGCCGTCAAGATTTCTGTAACTTTGGGATGTCACAAATACACAAATATATAGACCATTTCACAGTTTTAGACGTAAACATAAATGTGTTTTAGTCCATATGAACGCCCCCCCGATTGTGGTATTCATGACCTCGTAAGTGGAGAGTTTCTGAAAGCTCTGAGTTTATGAGTTGTGACATGTTTGTTGACGCTGTCAGAAATGGCGGAGGCCTTGGAAGTTGTAAGTGAATATATTGTTATTTTAGTCGTATATTGTTTTTCTTCTTAATTTTATAATATCTTTGATATTACCAATGGCCTCATCTTTTTCTTCTGTCATGCATTGTTACCTAACTTACTTGCTAAATTGTTAGCCTCTGTTGCTCCTAGATGCCGACAGTAACGTTAATATTGCCGTTGCTTAGCAGCGGTGTTCTCACGACGTAACCGCTTAAGCGGCAAGCACATCGTGAGCACAAATTCCCATGTCGTTATCACAAGATTCCCGAGTTTTATTTGAAGGCACCATATGTGAATGAAATCAGCTGACGGGAAGTAAACATGGACCCTAGCTGTTGCCTAGCAACGCAATCCCGTTGAAATGTGCTAAAACAGAGCGTATCAGACAGAGGGTAAAAACACGCATATTCAGAGAGACAGTATGAGGAAAATCAAGTTTTTTTTTAACATTAAAGCATGTAAACATGTTCTAGTAGAAACACAAAATACAAGTATGAACCTAAAAATGAGCACGATACGGGACCTTTAATATTAATGACTCACTGTTGAGTAAAGTTTGAACTAGACAAATTCCCACAGACCTCTCCAGCTTAGCGGCGGTTTCCACAGAGCCGTGGGGTGAGTCTGGTGGCGTCGGGGCTGCTAAAAAGGTGCCTGTGTTTTGTTGCAATTATAAGAGCAGCTTACAACTTCCGTGCGACTTTGATGTAACGAGGAAATCGTTTATAGGCAGCAGCAGCATTTATGAGGTTCCCCTTTAATCAGAACAAGGCAGAGGGGAACTGTCAGGCAAAGCGAGTAGCTTACACAGGCAAAGCAATCAGCCTAATGAAGTGCAGATTGGCATGAGTGGCTCCGAGTCTCTTGTGAAACGTCGAGTCTGTGCTACTTACTGGAGGGATGTTGTGTTTCGGTGGTGAAGGACTCAAATTCTAGGATCTGTTTTTGTCATTTTTAGATGTTGGTCGTCTGACACTGATTGGGCATGTTTGTGGTTTTGTATGTTACTTCAACACAACATGTGACTGAGCCCCTCTCTGTCTGCGGGTCATGTGCTTGTCTCCTACCTCCTCTAGTGGCTGATTGTAATATGGCATCATGGGACGTCTCCCCCCCTCCCCTTGTTGTTCTGTGAAGCGCCATGCTGAGTAAAATTGGTTTGAGTTCTCAGGCTGATAAGAGACGCTGGGAAAAATAACACAAACTGATTAGTTTAATGAAAGACTCTCTTTGAGCTATGAAAAGAGGAGCTTTTCATTGATTTACAGGGAAGAGATATTTTTAATATGCTCAATTTATGCTCACATGCAGGCATGAAGAGGCAAAAGGAACACAACAAGTCTTATTATTATGAAATGTGTTTATAATTGTATGTAGTTCAGTATATAGGGGTCTATGTATTGTGTATTTCCACCTGCTTGGTGGTTGCATTCACTACTACTACATTCGTCTACTTACTGTCTGGCCACAGATATACAATCATTGCATCCATTAGAAGGCTACCTCCGGATGTTTATGTGCTTAACATGTATTTACCGATAGTGGAGCATCCCACAATTATTTACGGCTGTTTCGCTATGATGTCATATCCTCTTTTCCCTTATTTATTCAAACATCTTTTGGCACAAATTGAGCATATTATTTGTTTATCTATTTTTTTGTTGCATTGAAGAGCTTCCCTTTTTTATTTTCTGTGTGCTTCGCTGACCTTATTGGTGGGAAGTTCCTGTATTCCTCAGTTTCTGTGTTGATTCCTTACCCATAATGATGCACAAGTAATGAATTAAAAGGTAAGTTTCGGTGTGTTGCCCCTGCTTGTTCTCATTTCCGGGGCGTCAAATACCGACGCACAAGGCACCCTTCAGTGTCGGTATGAGGCTTTCCATTAACTATAATGTCAACCCATCGGCATCAACATTAAACGGTCAGGGAAAGTGCACTGGGAGTGTAGTGACGTGGTTTAAAGAGCAAAATAGACATCATGGGTGGGAGGGGAGGTGGATGGGTCAGACAAACACAAGGCTTTCATCCAGGAGACCGCAGTTCGTGTCCCGTGCGTCACGTTACAATCAGCTGTTCATTCACGTCCCCTGTTCACAGTGTCGTTTTCACTCTACAAACATGGTAGTTTTAAGCCCAAACCATGTTGTTTTTTCCTAAACCTAACTATAGTGGATTCGTTGCCTGAATCTAAGCAAGAGTTTTTGTTTAATTCGCAACGTTAAGAACATCTGACAAAGCGTCAGTGTATGACGAGTTGGGATGAGAACGTGTCGGTTGCTCTGTGAAATTTCACTCATGTACAATAAACATAACAAATAAGCATTATAAATATCATCCTCTGCTTCTGCTGCTCAGCTGATTTGTTCTCTTTTTAAACTTGTTTACAGATACTAATGAAGCCGTGGGCAAGGGCCTCTCAGAAACAAAGCGAAACCCCCCTGTGGGTTTCCATGTACAGACTAGGACATGATGCACAAGAATTCTGTTGTTGGCGTGGTGTTTGTGTGGTCTTTGGAGACATCCCTCGAGAGTCGCACAGTAGCAGATGTAGGGAAATTGCCCGGAGCGGGCCAGTGGAAGAGGAGGATGGCCAAAGCTTCTACAGATCTCTCTGGACACACACACACACACACACACACACACACACACACACACACACACACACACACACACACACACACACACACACACACACACACACTCAAATGATGCTCTGTTTCTGTTTCACTGATTTCTGGGAAACATCTTTGGAAACTCTCTGTCTCACCAACACAAACACACACACTCATACAATGCAAAAATATTTTTTTTCTTTTGTGTTTTGCATTTTAGTCTTCTGTGAAATGTTACCCAACTGTAATTAATTAAGAACCCAACTCAACAGTTTGCATCTTTAAAATACAACTGGAGTCTCTCAGACGTAATGGATTGGCACACATGAACAGCAAATGCGACGAACCATAGACACCTTTATTGAAACATGCATCATTCCGAGAAGAATTATTGATTTGTTCATGCATGCTGGTGTTGGTTTAAACCAATACATGTTTGTTAATGGGACTGTGCAAGGTTCAATATGGTAAATTCTCCATTTTTTGCTGTTTGCAGCATGTCCAAATGTGCTCATCCTAGTTCTAAAATGAATGTTGTTTAATTTGACACTTGATACAGTTCCACATACTGCGTGTTTGATCTAAAGATTATGTCCAAATTACACTAAAATCTTCACGTTAAATGGGACACATTTATAGATTCAGCCTTTTGTCTTTCTCTGTGGGAGACCATGCTTGTGTCTATGAGGTGTTCCAGCCAATTGCATAACAAGAAATAGTGAGACTGATGTGATGTTGTGTCATTTTCGATGGAAGCGGGTGACATGAAGCTACAAACTGTCGCCCGACACTTGTCGCTGCATGACGGGTATGACACGCTATGAATGAAAAAAATGAACTGGCCCATTGATGTATTATAAGATCTGGATACCGGACCCCAAGATGGCACCTATTCAGTCCAATGAGAATTGCTCGGTGGTACTACAACTTCCGTGTCCGTCACCTGATGCATTGGGCCTAAAAATACTTTTTTCCCCATAGACTTATATTGGGAAAGAGACGTCCTTAAATCAGCAGATAATTTTTTAGGTAAATAAACTTCCCAGGAACACTTTAATAGCCCTTATTTAAATCATTAGGTCCTAAAGGTTGTAGAATGCACTGATAGCTGAATCCAGAGTTATTTCCCATCCTCTGTTCATGTGAATGAGCCCTAGACCGAGGCTGGAGCGAGGGCTGGGAGGCGGGGTTAAAGGAAATGCTACTGCGCCTGCTCTATGGGCCCAATGGATGCGAAAGATCGCTGGAAGATCCGGGTACTTTATCACTCGGCAGTCGAGCCATTTTGGCTTCATGTGCCACTGAGCAACTCTCATAGGAATGAACGGGCGCCCGCCTCCGACGCTGTATCAGGTTCTCTTTATACATCCATGTTCCTGTTCCATTCAGTCTAAAAAATAGAAGACAAATATGTTCTTGCCGTTGCCAGTTCTGAGTGCTATTTAATGACATAACTACATCAACATAACTGTCCCGTTTTGTCACTCGTAGTGTGAACATAGCATGAGGCAGAATATGGTTTGACTGGAGCACTAATATAGGTAAAACACACACACACACACACACACACACAGATGATTTTCCAGTCTGACGATTAGTTATAAAAAGTGGGCATCCGGTTTGTTTATGAACAGTCACTTCAGCAATGTTATGAAATTACTTATTCCTCAGTGTTTACACAGAGAGCATTGACAGACACACTAATGAGGCTTATAAACAAGAAGGATCTACACTTTAACAGTGTATTAAATGCTCCTCCGTCACAGTCATGCTCAGATTCATCTCTTCGCTGTTGTAAAATCAAACCTCAAAGAGGCTTTTGAAAGCGCTGGTAAATGGCCGTTTATATCACTTACACTGCTCCTTTGACGTCATGAGTCAGCCGTGAATGCAAAAGTGATCTGAAACCACCGTGGCCTACCTCAGCTAATCACGAAGAAGTGAAGAGACTGATGCTGATTTCTAGGTTTGATTTGGTTTTGAATGAATGTCCTCATAAAACGTTTAGTGGATGTGGTTAAGATAGTCTATTCTGAGGGAGGACACACAATCCTGCTGTTTGTGGAACAGTAGAGAAATACACATGACTATTAAATTCAGTAGAATGGGACCAGTATGAGAGTGTGATAACAAACTTTTTGACATTTTATACAGGATATTATAGTATCTGATGGAGATTCCCTCTTAATTGGATCTAGTAAATGTGTTTTCAGTCTCTCTTTTAGATCAGAAGGCATAGAGGCTCTTTCAATGTGCCGTGGCAGTCAGCCTGAAGGAACAGCTTGGAGAGTTTCAAAGTGTGTCTTCCCCATTCAATGCCAATTTAGAGGCATATCCTCCCTGTGAGAAATTAAATTAATATGGGAAAACATCACAGTAGGTCTCTTGAGATTTGGGGGATGATTTCAGACATATGGTTCGTTAGTAAAGAAATAATTATTGTTTTTAAAAAAGAAGGCTGTGACGAAACAATTACAATCGAGGGCTGCAAATACATGGAGAGACACACGGAATGGTCTGACAATGAATATAACACATACACAGTTAAAGCAGCAGTGGGTAGGATTGAAGCAAATAGGATTAAAATAAATTATTTTTATAAAACGGTCACTATATCCTGAGTGCAGGAGACAGGTAATCTGAAAATAATCGTATGCCTCTGTGTCCTCCAGTGACCTCTGGTGCTCCTAATGCCATCTGCAAGATTTCACAGACCGGAGGAAAACAACCAATCAGAGCCGAGCTGGAGCCTTGCCCTCTCTGAGCAGCTGTCAATCACTCGCGAACTCCGATCAAATGGTTAAACTAGGCAGCGCTGGTCAAATATGAATCAATATTCTGTTACTGTAATGCATATTTTTCGCCTCAAATGTTTTCAGTAACATCTTGTAGTGTACTGTACAGCGCTGCCTAGTTTGACTGTTTGATTGGAGTTCGCAAGTGATTGACAGCTGCCTCTGTTGAATGAACATCCAATAGGAACGCTCTCTCTCTCTGAAATGACCTGTGGTCGGCCAAAGTCTCCCGTGAAGGACTATGTGGAGGTGCAGAAGTCTAGTTTTCTCTCAGGACATTTGAATTACAATATGCTGAAATGTTATTATGAAGCCAAAAACATTCTGGCTACTGCAGGTTTAAGTGCACTGCCTCTTCTGGTTGCAAAGGAGAAAAACAAAGGAGCTGGAGAAGTATTCAAAAGTTTGAAGACGTGGATTGGATCAGAGTCACAGTTTATCAATCCCTTTGGCACACCCAAGATTGCTGCAAAAGTCTCAGAGTCAGATCCAGTCACATCCTTCATGGGGTGTTAGCTACAGTAAATCAAGTTCTCCTCAAGTCAGCTGTTTAATAAGAGGGCTGTAATCATCACAACTTTCTCTGTTGCTATATAAGAAGAGTGATTTCAGCTCAACCAACAGCAGTTGTGTTGGAAACTTAAATCCTAATGCAAAGTGTATAAAACAGTAAATGCAATTGCACACACACACACACATGTTTTTGTCTATTTATGGTATTAGCAAATGGACAGACAAAACAGAATGGGAGAGATGAAAGCCCTTTAAAAGACAGTGATGATGTAGTTCCCCTTTTTATCCAATAGGCGTCACTATAGCAACAAAGATCAGCAGGAGCAGTCCCAGTGTGCATCAATGAAACCTAACCAAGCCACCGGAGACCATCCAGAAAAATAGGCTGCTTCAATTTGGCTGCCGTTCTTAAAATAGAGCAAAAGGAGACTGAATGAAATTTTTCTTGTCAATGGTCTAAAAAAAAAAAAAAGAAAACCCAACAACAACAGGAGACCATCTTCTCTGAGCCGTTCCTCTCTGCTGAGAATTGAAAGAGTGTGCCTATCTTGACAGTTATTTGGGTGAATAGTGAGATTAAGCACGTCTTTTAAAATGCAAATGATGCTGCATTAGGGAGAGGGAAAACACACACGGGGCATATTTATACACTGCCATATTGTTCAGACACCTGTTTACACAGCAGAATGCCTCCGCACGGGTGTTTGGGGGATTGTGTCTGTGCATGTGGCTGAGGGAATCTTTAAGTATCTTTAGGAGTGTGTGTGTGAAAGAGAGGGAGATAGAGGATGAGTTTGAGTGCTCTGACATCCCTCCAACCATTTAACCTTCACTTCCTTATAGGAGAAGACAGAGGAGTTGAGCTGTCACAGATTGAGGTTGCCATACGTGCGGCACACACACACACACACACACCGAAGCACCTTTCCTACATCCCAAATTAATGTCACAGAGATGGAGACTGACATTACAGTGCAAAGAAGGAGCTAGCCACACATGGCACTGCCCTCCACACATCCTCTCTACACACACACACACACACACACTTATTGTTGTCACTGTGCCACCACCTCATCTTCTCTTCCCTTGCTCCCAGCTGATTAGCTTTTGGCAGACACGTTTCAACTAGATTTCAATTAGATTGAATAGTAGAAATTTCACCTTAAGAAAAATAGCCTCGACTCCAACTGTGAAGCAGTACAGGTTTCTAGTAGCTGATTACGCTCGCATCCATCAGGTTGGTTCTAAAATCGGGTTTGAGGCCATGTGATTTGCAGGCTGTTGGAGCCATATGATGTGTGACAACATAGCTGTGGGATAAAATGCTATTTATAGATTCACATGTATGATTTCATGTGATTGCTTCCTGGGGTTTTTTCTCTCGCTCTGATTAGGAAGTATTATGCACATGGATCTGCACCAGGTTCTGAAGGGATATGGAGTCATTAGGGGGCACAGGTGATAAGCGTGTGTGTTTGTGTGTGTGTGTGCAGAAACACATGAGCAAAGGGGATTAAAGGGTTGTGTAAGAGAGGGTATGGATGTGTGTGTGTGTGTCCTCAAATTAGCTTACACATTAAATGTCATTTGACAGTATTTCATGTATATGTGTTTTGTGAGGGAGAATAAAAAAGAGAGAGCAAATGTGTGTGTGCACTCTTAAAATGTTCTCTATACAATATCCTGAGCATTAATATAGCATATGTAAAGATATAGAGGAGTAATGTCTACCTGAGCAGAGAATGAAGCCACTTCCCCTCTGTGTGTGTTGTTATCAGAGCTTCTCCTCGCTTTGTTGACATCGCCGGGCCATCCATCTACCACTCTGCACTGCTCTCAAAAGGTGGTTACAAATGATAACGCCGTCCTGAACCGACAGCACCGTGGCGGAAGCTTATAGCACCCACCCTCCGGTTCCCCCTCAGGTACACACTGTTAGCTCTGTCAGCACTCTTGCCGTTGTTTGCACTGTTAGCCCAGTTAGCTACGAGCCGCCGGCTCAGCTGTCGTCATGTTAAGAGCCGTGCGGAGGCAATATAAATGCTCCCTCTTTTGCATTTAGCACCTTTATAATATGGCAGGTACAAATACTATCATAAAGGCTTCCCTCATATGTTCTCATAGCAGAACTGTTTTGGGCTTAAAACCAAGTCAGTAAGATCTGTTATGGTATCTTTATATTACTCAAAACTCAACTACTTAATCCTCACTTGTTCCTGAGATTCAAGAGTCATCCCCATAATGGTGTCTTTGAATATTAGAGCAATTCACTTAGGACCTACACCATCTAGGGTTCTCTCTGCTCCGAAGACTTCTGGACCTCCACCTGTCAACATATCAGGTGGTTTCAGTGACAACTCTTTTAGAACTATGATTTTAAAAGGGTTTGGAAACATGCGTTTGTAAAGATGCATGTCATTGCAGACTTTACCATACCAAATACTTTTTTTTTTATAAATAAACCTAACCATCTCACAGAATTGCCAGAAGTACCAGAGTTGCACGAAGAACCATAGACTGTATATAAGAAGTGGACGTAATCACTGTGACATCACCCGTTGGTTTGTGGAGTGCAATTTTCAAGCAGAGTTTGGTATTTTGGCCGTTGCCATCTTGTTTTTTTTGCAACCAGAAGTGACACAAGAGGGTGGAACTAAGTACAACCGAGCGTTGAATAAGACATTTTTAGGCGACCAAAAAGGTTACAATTAACTTTCATGAACTGAAAACACACTGTGACAGGGATAAAGTTAAAGATGAAAACGCGAACAACGGCCAATGTTGTGGTAGCGACCTGGCGATCCTAAGGTAGCCACGCCCTAAAGCATACCCTGCTTTAGGGTCTATTTGATTCTAAATGGGACCATAATTTACTAAATGAACATCATGCTGTATTGAAGAAGACTTGAAACTAGCAATTGAGACCATAAACTCATGTTTACAATGTTTACTGAGGTACTAAATCAAGTGAGAAGTAGGGTCACTTTTATACAATCAGACTTCTTTTTGCAACCAGAGGAGTCGCCCCCTGCTGGCTATTAGAAAGAATGCAAGTTTAAGGCAGTTCAGCATTGGCTTCACTTTTCAGAACTGGAGGTTGAAGAATGAGAACTGTTGATTTTGACCCCTTTTTTTCTAAGAAGGAATTACTTCACAAGAGATTACTGTGAATCATAACTCTCTCAACATATATACTACCTTGAAACAATCCAAAAGGTATACTATAAGGTATATAAGGCCTATGTGGTAAACTAACTTTTCAAGAAACAAAACATTTAGCTTCAGAATTGGCTATTTAGCCTACTCTATTTTGTACCCGATAGTATTATGCTACAAGCACGAGTGTTTTATTGCTTATAATGAACATTCATTTTGTCACAATTCCAATGTCACCATTCAGCATGTGTTTCCTGCTCCACAGTGACTTGTAAGCACCAGACAGCCCACACTTGTTTATTGTCTAATGTCACCACACGTCCAACAGACTGCAGCTGTGAATTGTGACCTTCTGTCCAGGGCGCCACTATTGTGCCAATTTATCACATAGAGCTTCAACAGCATGTCTGTGTGTGTGTGTGTGTGTGTGTGCCGGCGAGAGAGCGAATGTTTCAACACATGCATGTGCCTGTCTCTTTGCCTGCATGCCTGTATACATTTGGCAGCGGGTGCTGCTCTGCAAAGCAATAGGGGATTTTATCACCCTCAAAACCTGGTAGTGGGATTATATTTTGTAAAAAAAATGGCAAATTCATGAATTGGAAATGGTTTGTGGGATATAATTTATTGCCTGTTATGTGTTCTGTAGATCAATGTGCTGTGTGTACAAACACACAGAGGGCAAGCAGAATAAGCAAGTAGAATGATGGTGACTTGTTTGACTTAGTGTATACTTTTTAAAAATGTATATATATGTATAAGTTGTTTCTTTTTTTCAATGTGTGGCACAGTACAGACTATAAAAATAAAATAAAATAATAATAATCAAACTTCCATCTTTGGTACTATATGTAGCAGACATTATTATCAAGGTACTCATTACAGATCATATTAATAAAGTGCCCACTACAGACTGTTTTATCAGACCGAGTGCTCATTATAGACCAGGTTATCAAAGTATTCATTACAGACCAAGTTATCAAAGTACTAATTATCTTCACACATGTTGCCGGAGATTAGAGGTATAAGGGAGAATTCCCAGTGGAGCCATTCTAGTGTCAAAAACAAGCACAAATCTGTTGGCGCGCAGCATTTGAAATAAGTGGTTAATCTTGTGAGAGCAGCTTTAGTAGAATGGTGCTAGTAAAATTGATTTTCTTCCTAATATACAGAATCTCAAAATCACATCCTATTATCTCAAGAAAAGACATTATGACCTTTTAAGCTCCTGGGTCTTTTCTGTCTTTGTGAATGAGGAATTAAGTGGCTCAGTGTTAAAGTGACACCACCAGTAAGTCCAAAAACAAAAATGAGATGAAGGTAGAATTGATGAGCACGTATAGCGGTAGTACTGGTGGAGTAAATAAAAGGACATATTGGCATAAGGTGTGGGTGTATGTGGGGTGGTATAAAGCAATGAAGAGAGGTAAATAGTGGAAATACTGAGAGAGAGGGAGAGAGCCCAAATCTCAATGGTCCTGGGGAGGAGGATTTAATGGATGGCATCTCCTCAGGGGTCATCGCTCGTCTGGATATATGACTCAAAGTTGGTCTTTATTGCTTTTTACCTTTGATAGGCAAGGTTGTATTGTGCAGCCTAGACTACAGGGTGGCATTTTGTAGTGATAACAGCTTGTGGTACAGGTACAGAGCTCCAAGCAGCCCATCAAGCAAACACTAAATTGTTTGGGTTGTTAAACAGCCCAACATAGAACATATTGACCCTTTTTGATTATCTGTGTTGCTGGTATGTCATGTTATTGAAGGAACTGATAGAATCACTGAAATTGTCTTAAAGGGGACATACTGTACATGCTCATATCCAGGTTCATACTTGTATTTAAGGATTCTACTAGAACATGTTTACATGCTTTAATGTTCAAAATATACATTATTTCTCTCATACTGTCTGTCTGAATATACCTATGTTCAACCTCGGTCTGAAATGCTCCATTTTAGCGCCCGTCTCTTTAAGCCCTTCTCCCGAAAAAGCCCAGACTGCTCTGATTGGCTTACAAGAAAAATATGGTGCATCTTTGCAAAGGTAGTTCTCAAGCTGTGGGCGATATATTCTAATGAGACGACATGTGACATAGGAAGGGGAGCCAAATCTGAATGGCTTGTTGAATCACATGTTTTCTCATCTAGGCAGCCCACAAAAAACAACACACTGGGTTGTCTTATTTCACAGTTTGTGAGTTGGTAGGCACTCCAGATACCCAAAGTGAGTTTTTCATGATGATGTCCCCTTTAAAGCTACAAATTGTTTGCTTTTTTTAGGGAAGAAGGGCAAAAACCTGAAAAACACTGACTATATTATTGCTTTCTAAAGGTTATGGCTAACATGTTTGCATAAAATGGGTATTTCTACATCCAGCGGACACTAAGGAACATTAGCACTGTTTTATGTTTCTGTCCACGCGATGAACGTAAGTCCAATATTCACACACTGGTCGCAAACTGTAACTGTCTGCCGTTTGGTACTGTACGGTGGGGTTTTCCAGAGCTTTTCTGCTGAAAACAGCTGTTTACTGCTGAAAATAAGATTAGTGAGAGTAAACTTTGCGAGCAACCACAGCAATGAGCCAAAGCTCTGTATAGCTAAGGGGGACTGCAGAATTGGCTGATACCTTTATCATTATGAGATTAAAAAAACTGGATAAATGGAGCTTTAAATCAGTTTGTTCCAGATTTGTAGCCCATAATGGACCCAAGAAGCACGCTACACAAATAGACACAGAAAACAGAGCAAGAACACATGCTACAGTGCGTATATCTGTGTTTTCTTTTACAATAACCTGGGGGATTTCATTAGCCACATCTCCTCTCATAGGGTCAGATGTCCTTGCGTGGACGGATGTACATGACTCACCGGAAGGAGGGAAGTTCTCCCACATTGGAGCCTCCGAGTAGCCGATATACAGCGGGAGGGTCTGCCTGTCAGTCAGCAGCCTACACATGGTGCAGTCAGCAGAACCCTCCACTGCTGCGTCACATTAAAGGCAAGATGACCCGAGGGTGGTGGCTGCCTGCTTTGTCAGTCTAGCAAAGCCCCATTTGGCCATTTTCGTACCATTGCAAGGGCAATTTGCTGTGTGTGACCTTTCGAAGGGCAATGTAACATGACAAGAGATGTTAACATCTGAAGAGCACCTAAGGCTTTCTGAAGATATAGGCCATTCTTACAGTTTTAGAGTTTATCCATTTGTCATCTTTAAAATAGGCTTCCCCCCACGTTTTTTTTCTGTGCTGTAATCTTCGCTGTCCGTGAGGTTTTTATTTATGTGGGCCAGCAGATTTCTCCTTGCCTGCAACCCATTTGATGATTTCATGGCTTACAGTGGAAAGGGGAGGAGGGACAACAGCAGAGAGAATTGTCAATACAAATCAGGAGGTGGGATGCAGTTATGGCATCTAAAACTACTCCTGCACTTCCACCTACATCTTAACACAGATATGAATTATATAAGCAATACAAACGCGTCAGCTAGTAGATACATTTACATTTTGATGCTGTTTGACATCCAGCATTATTTGGCGGGGGTCCAACATGTTGCATTAATAACATCACCTCTGGCAAAAAAAAAAAAAAGTACATGAAAATTCAGTGCTTTTCTGCAAACTAAGATGTGAGTTTGTTTTCCACACAGCTTCTAAAGTTAAACAGGACTCTCTGATGTACTAGTTCCTGTCCAGGATGTCACATACCGGGATGTTTGTACAGCGTACACACCCCGAAATGCATGGTTCTAAAGAGGAATAAGCAATTATGGATGGAAACACATGAGCAAAAGTATGTATGTGGCTATGTATGGACACCTAAACTACACCATGTGTGACTGCTGCACAGCTCATTTCCAAACCATGAGCACTATGGAACTAGACCGATAAATCATCCAGGTTGATGCATCAGCCGATATTAGCTTACTGCAGATATATCGGTATATATATGTCGGCCGAGAGGTAAGTAAGAAATTCCATTACTGAAATTCCGAGCTCAAAACTTGTACTCAAGACTTGTTTTAAGAAAAAGTGTCCCATAATTTGAGCACTAAACAATTGATTTTTCAACTGTAAAATATCTTGCTCAGTATGTATTTTAATCACAATTAAGAAAAAAAACACAAATCTAAGGACTCTGTATCAAGATTGTTTGTTTACATTGTGTAATCATGATTAAAAAGATGGTATATACTCATCAGATCTTTTAAACTTCCAAATATATCAGTGTCAGAATCCAGTATCGGTCAGGGCTATAATTAATATTCCACTATAAAACAGTCTCCACTCTTCTGGGAAGCTTCCCACAAGATTTCGCAGCATGGCTGCAGGGATTTGCTCCCATTCAGACTGCGGATGTGGTGGTGAGGACATTTTCCAAAATTTATAAGAAAAATAATTTCCCTGTAGCCCCTTTTATGGTTGTGTAGTTTTATTATGGGTTTTCACCAACATAACAGCTGGAGGGAGAGCTCTACTATTTCCGTTTAAAAATAGCTGCTCCTATCAATAAATCATTCTAAAGAGTATTTTTCCTTCAATATTAAAGAAGAGTGAAATCCTATCTGGCACAATCTGTTGCTCTATGCATACAAGTGTGTGAAAGTGTGTGTGTGTGAATATTTATGTTAAGTCTGTAAATGTATGCGTCCTTGTGCTCAATTATGGACGCGAGCGTGCGCACTTTCATTCCCTTTTTGTTTGGATACCCAATGTGCTTGCGTGTGTGTGTGTGTGTGTGTGTGTGTGTGTGTGTGTGTGTGTGGCAGCTAGTTTAAGTACCGCTGCTCCTGAATAGAGGATGTCAGTGAACCGGCTAGCCTCTGGGGTTTAGTTTCCACTCTGCACGCTGTGAACGCGGTTCTATTCTAGGAACTTGCCTAAAAACAGAGAGGAACACAGTTGTGGCACTTTCTGACACTCCTACCTCTGGTGCAGCTGCTGTTTAGTTTCGGGGCCGGGGAGGGCAGGAGGGAGCGAAAGGAAGAGGAAGGAAGAGGGACGGAAAAGGACGAAAGAGGGAGAAGCTGAGGGGAGACAATCGCCCTGAAGGCATTTATTCAGCCAGCCAGTAGTACATTTACATAACCAGCTGGCAAGCTGGGCGGAGAACTAGCCAGCAAATCAGTTATCCATCAATCCAAAAAGGAAAGCCAGCCCAGTAAACACCTATCCAGCCTGCCAGAGCCCAGCTGAACTGAGCTGTGGAGAGGCGACAGGCTTAGGACTTTGACTGTGGCAGGTGTGTGCCTCACTTTCATACGGCCCCCTGACCAGGGAATGCTAATAGAAAGTGGCAAGACAGGAGGTGTGAAGGAGGAGAAAGAGTGGTCGAAGGGAACATGCCTCAGCTTTATGAGGTAAACGGAAAACAGAGACGGATGGAGGGCTATATAAAGGTGTGAATCACCGAGCAGACGTTAGTGCGGCTGTGCCACGGTTAGTGTTTGTGTGTCTGGTGGGGTTTTGTGAGTGCTGCAGTTTTTTTTTTTTAACTCCACTTCCCCAGACATCATTTGGCAATCAAACAGTGCAATCCGTGTACAGTAAAAGTATGTTTCTTTGAGCCTTCTCTCCGTGAAGTTTGAGTTCCTCTAGGTGGCATTCTTTGACTGTTCGCAACGGTGGGGAATTGCGGCTTCACGCTAAACACAGAGCTCTGGTTCTGTTTGTCTGTCAAAGCTGCGAGAACGATTAAACACCTCACTTCTTCCTCCTACTCAGTCAGCACTTGCTCGGAGCGACTAATATATAAAAGCATTCATTAACTGGGTGGGTATACCGAATGTTGAATCACTGTTGTGCCATCGCTCTTGGCAAAGACAGACTGGCAAAGCAGATGTTTATTTAAATGAAAATGATTTAAATGAAATGGATCATTACTTTAACTATCTCTTCTTTATTCTCTGTCATCTTTTTTGCTCTCCCCTCTCCCTCTACAGCGATTAAAAAGGACCTATTGTGCTTATTTTCAGGTGCGTACTTGTATTTTGGTGTCTACCAGAACATGGTTACATACTTTAACGTTTGTAAAATCGCTTTATTTTTCTCACCGACTGTGCATCTCTGTGCTGTTGTCTTTTCACCCTCTGTCTGAAACACTTCATTTGAGCTCCTATCACCCCCCGCCCAAATGTGTTACTTGGTGACATCACCATGTTACAAAGAAAAGGCGATAGTTCAGGAGCAGTGTTTCTGTGGGGGAGAGTATCTACCTTTCACATGGACTTTGTAACTTTGCAGACCTTTCACATGTATAAATAAACTCTATAACAATATAAAGGAAAGGGAAAAGGCAGAAAAGCATTATAGGTCCTCTTTAAAGTCACTCCTTGGAAACGAACGACAGAACTACTGAAGAACAACATAAATCAAACATGAGGAAATGACCAGGGTGCCAAACAAAACTTGACTGAATGTGATTTCACAGCTTCAAAAAATGATTCCTCCTGCCGATAGACCTGGAGACAAAATATTTACAGTTGGGGTTGTATAGTTGAGTGGGAGATTTCTACTAACAATTACATTTTTGCAGAAACAAGCTGTGAACACAACATTGACATATCATCACATTTTTGGTTGATGTGGCGAACTTGTTAGCAAACAGTTGCTTATTTACACATCCTGCAGATACAGAGCAACATTATCATTCATTTGGAGGCATGTTTCTGTTCACCTGCCAAATGTAAGACTAATATTCACTCTCTTTCAGCTCTGTTTTGGTCTCTACCAAGTCCTGAGGGAAATATCTGTGTCTTTAGCTGCTAAATGCTCTCAAAACGCTGACTGAAACGTGATTTACGCACCATCAGACACGGCCCTTCGCGGGGGTTATGTGCGGCAGGTTTTTATCTGTCTGTGCACAAATATTTCCAACTACGCGGACATGGATGGGTGGAGAAAATGGAGAACATTGTGGAGCTTTGAGAATGTCGGTTTGCTGCAAGGAGAAACCCGCATAGAGTATAAAATATCCAAACGTTTCCTCATCACGAGTTCGCGTTAGCTCACATCTGTGCGACCGTCCTTGCGGAAAGCATAACTGAAGCTTGAGTCTGTCGGCTGTTAGTTGGTTTTTAGCAGAAAACAACACATGAGAGTGGTGCGCGTGAACCAACACAGTAAAGTTGTGGGCTGGGACAGCTAAACAATGGGCTAAAACTCACTATGAAGCTCTGTAAAGGCCAGAAAAGCTGCAGATTGGAAGATCCAAGCTATTCTAATTAATTCAATTGTAAATGTCATTGCAAATGGAGAACACGGCAAGGCTGCAGAAATATGTTGTTTATGGCTAGAGACAGACAAGCACCCGCACACACGTAGAGAGTCCAGTGAAGAGAAAAATAATCTGCTGTGTGCTCATGAATATCTCAAGAATAAACCATATGGCAGTCTCCATTTCATTTGCATATTATGCCATCAGACTGTAAATGCGTGCAGTCTTGCCCCCCGTCTCCCGTCTCTCACACAAACACGTGTACAGGCACAATCAAACTGACAATCTATGCGATCAGATACAAGGTGCATGTGTGACTGAACGTGTGAGTCCTAGCACTGAGACACACACACACACATACACCTCCAGAACTTCTCAGTGGTTGTGGCAGGTACATGACAGAGGCTGGCTGACACAGCGCCCCCCCCTCTCAGCTGTGGTTTATAGATTAGGCCGGAGCTAATGAAGTAGAAACGGTGTGTGGAGAATGAGCTTTTTATCTCAGCTCATTGTGGGAGGCTCCGTGGCCGAGACAACGACACATTTGAGGTCAGCACGGAGGTTGGGGGGAATGGTAATCCAATTCAAAGACATATGGGGAATACTATTAGTCTCAGAAATCTGTCTAAAGTTATTAGGGGTTTGGTTTGGCACTACACTTGGACAGGCTACCTTCCAAGTACTCACTTTTATCCATTTCTGTCTTCATAATCGCGCCTGAAGAGCACAATGAATAATGACCCTCAAAATGAGTGTCTACCAATAGGTATGCATATTTAGTTGCAGTTGCAGACAATTTTGTTTATTCGAGTCCTTCCTCTGTTATGATTAATTGTGCACAGAAGTATCCCAGAAGCAAAGAAGCTATGATATATATCCCTGTGAGTTATTTATTTCTGTAAATCCATCTCCAAGATGTTTTCTTTTTTTTTTCTTGAGCTTGGCCTGACTTTTCAAGTTGCATACAAAAGAAATAACTTTTGGCAGTCATTTATTTTCTCAGTGTGCTAGTTAATCTGTGTGCGCCAGTGTAACTGTTTAAACACTCTGGGCCCTACATACAGTACTGTATATAACATACTTGCTTATAACAGCAAAACCATATATATTCTCAGCAGATTTTGCACCTGATTCAACTGTTATCAGGCCATTAAATAGGCGTTATTGGTTGCTATTAGAACCATAGATGTGGGCCAGTAGGGGCCTACTACAAATGTTGTAAAAGTGAAACCTAAAAGCAACACGTTCTAACACGTTGTAAAACTGAATGAAACGTTACATTTTGAACACAAACAAAAAAGGCTTCTTTGGGTTTAGGCAACAAAACTACAACTTCCTTAGGTTTAGGCAATAAAAACACCAGTTGAGTTTAGGGGAAAACATTGTGTTTTGGCTTAAAATAACTATGTTTCAAAAGTGAAAGTAAAACTTAATGCTTGTGGACACAAAGAGAACTACACAATGTTGGTTTTACATGGAAAACAAACCCCAGCCTCCTGGGTGAAAGCCCTGTGTTTTCTGTCCCATCCATCACCCCCAACCTCCACCCCATGTGGACTTTCACTTGACTTCTGCTTCTCCTCCTGTCATATTTACTACGGCCACTAGAGGTTGCTGTCATCGTCTTTTATACCTTCTTTTGGTCATCTACCATGTGAATATATGATAATACCTACTAGTGGGTGAAGCAGGGCTCTAGTGATCCACATCTATGGGGCTTATAACCATGATAACGCCTATTCAGTGTCCTAATAACAGTCTAATCGCCTGGATCTGAACATCTTGACTATTAAGATAAGTCTGTTGTAATTTGTGACAGTTGATGCACTCAGGAGATGAAATCAATTAATGATACTAATTGGTGTAGTGGAAATCGCTTATGGTGATCACGTTTGTCAGGGTTAAATTGATCACTATAAGCGGATGATTATTATGACCGATTTTTTGTTGTTGTGCATCAATTCTAATGCTGATTACCATCTAATTGACATTTGTATATTTATTACAAGAATACGAAATAATGAAACGGACAACTTTGCTATTTACAGGCTCGCTGTCAATTCCTCTGCCTGAGGCATCGCCATTTTCAGCTTTTTGATCCCTATAAGCCATTAATCACTGTAACCGTGATCACTATAAGCCGTTTCCACTGTAGTGAAAATGGCAAGCAAAGATGTACAGTATGTGGTGTGTGAGTGCCCAGGACATCTGAATGAATAGAGGAACAATTGCAGTTAACTTAATGGACCACTGGAAGTTATTTTTAATAGCAACAT
>CAKAOH010013583.1:76123-142559 GCA_916701665.1 Sebastiscus tertius | reverse complement strand
TACGGCCACTAGAGGTTGCTGTCATCGTCTTTTATACCTTCTTTTGGTCATCTACCATGTGAATATATGATAATACCTACTAGTGGGTGAAGCAGGGCTCTAGTGATCCACATCTATGGGGCTTATAACCATGATAACGCCTATTCAGTGTCCTAATAACAGTCTAATCGCCTGGATCTGAACATCTTGACTATTAAGATAAGTCTGTTGTAATTTGTGACAGTTGATGCACTCAGGAGATGAAATCAATTAATGATACTAATTGGTGTAGTGGAAATCGCTTATGGTGATCACGTTTGTCAGGGTTAAATTGATCACTATAAGTGGATGATTATTATGACCGATTTTGTGTTGTTGTGCATCAATTCTAATGCTGATTACCATCTAATTGACATTTGTATATTTATTACAAGAATACAAAATAATGAAACGGACAACTTTGCTATTTACTGGCTCGCTGTCAATTCCTCTGCTTTTTCCCTCAACGATGGTGAGGCATCGCCATTTTTAAAATGTTTCTTCCATGTGTTGTCGTGTATGAAAAGATCCAAAATGAACACTGTAAGTGGAGTACTTGATTAATATAAGCGTATTACTAAACAGCATTTGTATAGGAATGATTGTGTCCCAAGCTTTTTGATCCCTATAAGCGGTTAATTGCTGTAACCGTGATCACTATAAGCCGTTTCCACTGTAGTGAAAATGGCAAGCAAAGATGTACAATATGTGGTGTGTGAGTGCCCAGGACATCTGAATGAATAGAGGAACAATTGCAGTTAACTTAATGGACCACTGGAAGTTATTTTTAATAGCAACATATTACACTGAAGCCCCCACGGCCAAGCTGAAGTTTGCCCTGCTCTTGTAAACTTAAAATTACCATCTGGACTCATGACAGTCAGATGGCCAGACAGAAAACTCCAATGGGATACCCATTTTTTGCAAACACATAAACCATATAAGTACGTGGTAAGCCAATTTTATGTCAGGCTTCTGTTGCTGTCTGTGTTTGATCCATGTGGAAGGTCAAAAATTGCTTAATGCAGCTTTAAATATGTGGGAAGTGGACATTTAGGGTTGCTTTAAGAACACAATTATATAGCACATAAAAGCAAATTTTCATTCCTTGGTACCAATCCTTATATCTCAGTCTTCTCTCCTCATCTCAGCTTCTCGGCCACCCATGATCTAATACCTAATGACTTGTTTATCACCAGCTGATGCTCCTTTCAACATCATCATCTGTCATCTACAGGCTGCCCTCACACTAGCAATTAACTCTAATTGCTCTCCCTCTTCATACAAAATATTTCAATACCTGATGCTTTGATATCCTATTCTAGCTACAAATGTGAAGAGTCTTCTTCCCAGCCTGCCATGGGGGGGGATAATAGAAAATCACAAGGATTTGATGGGCGGGGGAATTAATCCACAGTTTCTTTGATGAAGTCATTTTTTTTTTTCACCATTTTTGAATTGATTGACCAGATCAAGCTGTTGCAGCTGTTGCATAACCCTCCGATAATTACATGGTGAACACTGTGGCCTCTGTTAACTGTTAATTATCTGAAATGTCAACAAAAGAACATTGAACTGATTATTTCATTATGAATATACAGTATAATACCAGTCTGAAGATGATTCATAACCAATCTCAAGATGAATTAGACACAAATATTGCAGGGCTGCAACTAATGATTATTTTCTTGATTAATTGATTAGTTGTTTGGTCTATTAAATGTCAGAAAAATGGTGAAAAACGGCAATCAATTTTTCCCAAAGCCCGAGACGATGTCTTCAAATGTCTTTTTTTTTCTTCACAACTCAAAGATATTCAGTTTACTGTCATAGAGGAGTAAAGAAACAAGAAAATATTCACATTTAAAAAGCTGAAATCAGACATTTTTTATGTTTTTTTCTTAAAAATAAATTGATATTATAATTAATTAATCAATTGTCAAAACAGTTGGCGATTAATTTAATAGTTAATAACTAACCGATTAATCGTCGCAGCTCTAAAATATTTGTTGACTAATTGATTAGTTGATTGAACCGATTAATCATTATCAAAATAGTTGCAGATTAATTATATTTCTTCTACTTTTCTCTGTCACATATGACAGTAAATTAAATATGTTAAGGTTTTGTGGTAGTCGGACAAAACACCTTGGGAGATTGCAAATTGCATTTTCTTTTACTATTACTTTACTTTATTATTATTATAATTTATTATTACTTTAACATTTAATAGACTACATGACTACAGATGAATCAATCATGAAAATAACCATTAGTTGCAGCCCTAATACTGTAGTATTAACTTTCCCGAGGGAATAGTTTGACTTCTTCCATTTGACTATACCACTGGGTCAAATGAAGAAAGAAAATAATGACACGTCTCAGTCTCCGCATCATTTGATAGATTGGGTTTCAATGTTTGCCTATACCTCGAACAAATCCACAGAGACGCTCAGAGGATTGGAAAGAAGAGAGTGGTGTTTAATTAAATGGCTATTTGGCTCCGCTGTGTATTATATCAATCGGTTTTCGGAGACTGAAGGCTGCCTCTCGCGGTATTAAGCAGCACCAGCGGAGGTCAGAAGCAATTTGACAGGAGGGAATTGTGCTTGAAGTCTCCAATTTATTGAAGACAGAAATGTTATAAAATAGTAGGATTTGTTTTTCTCAGAGCGTCCGCCGAGCTTACTGTTAATCAAATATCCCTTCTCCACGGCATAAAGACAATTTGTATATGTGTTTTACCATCATATTGTCTATTTAAAAGAGAACTCTGGTACGAAATGTCTCCCCATGCTTTGACCTGAACAGCCTCTGGTAATGATTTTGTTTATACACCCCTGGCTTTATGTGGAGTATAATATAGATACTACAAATTGGGTTTCATAAGATCTGGAGCTTTCCCCATTGTATTTTATTGATTCTTTCACACTTTAGGCTACAGTAAATGAGAATGGATGCCATTTTTACACACCTATTCTGTGAAGAGGTGCACTGTTTCGAGTGGATATGGCTGAACTTTGCAGTAAGTCAGTAATGATGACTACTTGACAGGTGCTATGGTCTCTTTATGGTCCCCAGGCTGTACGGTCTTTCCCCCACACAGTGCTGATCAAGCCAGATACACCACCCCTCTCATTGCAACCTTAACCATTAAAGTCAAATTTTTTAAACTGGCAGCAGCACATCAGCATTTAGGTGCAACTTTCACCCTGTTTCAAGTGACTGAGTTTTGGCTCGGCATTGCATTGCATTAAATAACCTAATAAAGCTGAGAGACTCACATTTGTCTCCCCTCTACCAGGGCTGATAATGATGGTTCCCGTTATTATAAGAAGACAAAGGCACAACGAAGGTCCCCGATGAGTCATTCCTCTCTCAGGATAACAAGGGCTCTACCCTCCGAACACACAGGCGCCTACATGAAAAGAAGTTATTAGAGGTGTGTGTAGACCATTTGAAATTCCAATTTAACCAATTGTAGTTAGTCTTTTATCACGCCAGTGTTTCCACCACCATTGCCTTGGGGATGCAAAAATATGAAAAAAAAGTCATGTCAAAAATCATAAAAAAGTCCTTCCGCGGGTTGTCGAAAAAATGAAAAAAAAAAGTCATGTCAAAAATCAGAAAAAGGTCATGCCGCGGGTTGTCGAAAATCCCCCAAAAAAGTCATGTCAAAAATCATAAAAAAAGTCATGCCGTGGGTTGTCGAAAATCAAAAAAAAAAAGTCATGTCAAAAACCATAAAAAAGTCATGCAGCGGGTTGTCGAAAATCAGAAAAAAAAAAGTCATGTCAAAAATCAGAAAAAGGTCATTCCGCGGGTTGTCGAAAATAAAAAATAAAAAGTCATGCCGCGGGTTGTCGAAAATCAAAAAAAAAAAAAGTCACGTCAAATCATAAAAAAGTAATTCCGTGGGTTGTCGAAAATCAAAAAAAAAAAGTCATGTCAAAAATCATCGGGCCCGCCTCAGCTCCACCTCTTTGCCCATTTTTAAATGAGTGGAGTTAGCGTGTATCACAACTGCCAAGATAGCGACGGCTGGAGCCACCCATTTTGAGCTTCGCAACGGCTCTTCAGAAGCCTATGGATGACGTCACAGACACTACGTCCATATTTTAGTCTATGGTGCGGAGCAGAGAGATGGGATTCAAACATGCTACCAATGTTAGCTGCTCTGTTTTAACAATGTTAGGCTGAAAAAACCTGCATGCCATAAGCTTATTAAGCTAATAGTTGGGACTATTTTCTTTTGTTATCAATAGCTTTCATTGGTAAAGAAGTAGAACAATAGCCACAACAAACACAAAGTATCAGAGTGTAACTATACCCATAGGACCAAGAAAGGTCATCCCTCGCTCCCACCCATGTGGCGACCAGTTCCCTTCCCACAATGGTTCTACATTGCCCATAGATTCATAGTTTTACAACAATACAGCAAAGTGCACTTAATGACATTATAATGACATACACAGCTGTTTAACATCTGCTGCTGTAGAGGCCCATGGCTGAACAGTCCAATCTTTAGCCCCATGTATTCTAGCTATAGATTGTTACATGAGTGCATGAGGAGGTCTGTAAGACCTACAAATAAAATATAAGATTTGGAGGTCGACAGACCCAGTGATGAAGTATCGTTCAAGATCAACAGCCTGGGACAACAGGGTTTATGACACCCAGTAAATTTGATGCTACTTTCCAGAATGAGGCCACACCAGGGCACTCCCTCAGTACATATGCATAAATGAGCCCATGAGGCCAAGGGTACATAGATGACAGATTGGAGAGGGTATGGGTTTCATGAGGTGACGTTTTCTGGGTGTGAGGTAAAGTCTATATATAAAATTGAAGTGAATAAGTTTGTGATTTGGATTTTTAGATGTGCAGGCCAAGTTGTCCCAGACAATAAACCAATCCACCTCCCCCCTGCGATGGCCAAGATCTCTTTCACATACCCAAGAGGGCCACAAGAGGAGTTCAGGAACAAGGTATAGAGCTTCGAGACTAAACCACCTGTCTGAAAAGCCACATCCAATATGACATGAAGCTCATGAGTGTATAAAGAATGCCCCCAGGGCACACCATAAGAAACGCATAGAAGATCTAAGTTGCAGGTATAGGAAAAAATGAAGAGCCAGGTAGATTGAATGATATTCGCAAGTCATTAAACGCTCTGAGGCCCTCCTCATTGCAGATATCAGACAGAATATGGATACCTCTATTGCTCCATTGGGGAAATGAAAAAGGGACACCTCTGGTAAGAAGAGGAAAATGGGGCTGCGGATGTGCCACTTTAACTGGGAGTGATTAGCTTTCTCTACAGTGTGCCAAGTTGATAAAAGGAAAGACATTATGGGGCCCATTTTAGCTTTAGAGCATTTAGGAGACAGATTACACTATATTAAGTCTTGTAAAAGATAAGGAGAGGCCAACTTTTCCTCTATACACCGCCATGAAACTGATGCATTGGAGCCTAACCAGACTGATAATGGGCACAACACGTGACAAAAAAATACATCTTGAAATTGGTGGCAGCCAGTCCTCTTTCCTGTCTGCCACATTGCAGGGTTGATGGTTTGAGGCGACGACGCTTGCCCCTCCAAATGAATTTCGAGATGAGACCATGGATCTCATCCCAGTAACCCTTGGAGGGGTGAAAGGGGTAACACATTAGAATAAAAGTTTACTCTTAGTAAAATATCCATTTTTATAATGGAAATATGTGCTTGTGGGGAAATTGGGAGAATTGACAATTTTTTCATGTCAGTTTCCACTCTATTTAAGGTGACCTGGAAGTTTTTAATCGTAGTGGAGTACAGGGGGGCGGGGGGGATATTCACATCCAGGTATTTAAAGGAATTCACCACTGGAATGTGAGATAGTGTAGTAGAAGGGACAAGAGTTGAGTGGAAGTAGTGATGACCAAGATGAGTTGATTTCATAACCCAACAAAGCACTAAATTATTCAAAAGTGTCCAAGACTTGAGGAATAGAAGCAAGGGTATTGTCTATATATAACAAAATATCATCAGCAAATAGTGATATGCGGTGCAATGTGATGGCGAGCTAAAGAGAAAATAATAATTTTTGAGAGGACGCATTGCTGCCTGGAACCCCTTGAAATGGAGAGAGATGATGAAAATGTGTTTCCTGTGATGATCATAGCCGACGGGTTAGCATATAAGACTTTTATGATTTGAATAAAATTTGGACCCAAATAGTGTTAATTTCGTTAACGAAAACTATGATGAGATATGTTCGTCAACACCTTTTTTCCATGAATAAGACGAGACGATGACGAGACGGCACCGACGTCATTAAACACTAACGGTGAAGATATCAAATCGTTGACAAAAAATGACTGAAATGTAGTTCAAAACCTGTGTTTTTCATCAGATAATGATAAGATAAAATTTTATGTGAAATAAGTTTTACTTAAATGACAGAAATGTTCAATATAATCCGATGGCTAAAGATTCAATAAAAACACATTGCTGACAAAATTAAGAGAGAAAACATTTGAACTAAGATCAAATGAGTTTTCGGTAACTAAAACTGGACTAACACTAATAAGAATTTTCGTCTTAACTAAGATTAAGACTAAATCTAAAATAGCTGCCAAAATTAACACTGGACCCAAGCCAAATCTATCTAGTCATCCATAAATTCTCCCATTTCAGATAATCGAAAGCTTGCTCAACATCCAATGAAAGGATTGCACAATGCGAGGCAATATCCTGGAAGAAGTTACGTACGTGTAGTAGTCTATGTAAATTGACTGCTGCTTGACAAGTTTTAAGAAAGCCCGTCTGGTCATCACTTCAAATTTTTTAACCTAGAGCTTAATCCACCTTTGGGTTAGAAGTGACGATTTCATAATTTTGGTATGGCCTCTTAACGAAAGAGGATATTGAACATGTAACTGTGTCTGTTCTGTTTTATTTAGGAGGAAAGGAATGACATTATTTCAAAAGTGTGGAACACATAAATGATTTACTAAAGAACAATCTTATTAAATATATATTTGGTGTCAAAGAAGCCTTTAAATTAATCAATTTAGTGTCTCCATTTTCATATACTTTATAAATACAAGCTTTGTTTTTTTTTTTTAATGGTTTAACATTCCACATGAATTCATGTGATTTGAAACACTAAAAACTTTTAACGGTGTTTCCTGGCTGTGACTCCAGGGAAAGTAAAGTGGGATAATTGACTACATCCTATCATTCGTGAGGTTCTTTGATGTTGGCATTGACAGTAGAGGCTCTAACACTGAATAAGGCATCAAGTCCTCTTGTTCACCATCTCAAATAGGTCAAACTTCCACTGTCAGGGGATAAGTATGCATCCTCTGCTGCATACTGTTTTGTTACAGCATCTTCTGTCTGCCAAAACAGCTCAATATCCTGTCAATGCAACGGGCCAGGCTACACGAAAATATGCATGATGCATGAGGTGTTAAAAGTTTAACATCACTAGGTGTAGTTTCATACAGCACAACTGGTACTTTATCCCACAAAACAGGAGATGGGTTCCTAATCTGACTGTGACTGACTTAAACACCTACTGTTACTCATTTACATAATACCGTCAAGTTAGAGACTTTCTTTCACGAGCCGAAGCTGAAGTGCTTTACCGCACAGGCAGGAATAAAGTATTTGGGAGAGGTTGAGCTGCTCTGCTGAAGGCAAGGATAAAAGTCCTCACTTTTCCTCAAATTTCCAGTGTTATAAAACAATGTAGAGATACGTCCCTTACAGCAGGACTGGATCAAGGCCAGGTCACCGACGAAGCGAAACACTTCTCACCCCTGACTCCTACAAGATGTACTGCCAGCACAGTTGGGGAAAATCAATAAGTGAAACAGAAGAATGGAGGAAATCACAGGAGACATAAGAAGTGCTCTATCATCAGTGGAGTGGCCCAACAGCTGAGCCTGCGATGGAAAAGTTCTCAGTTCAAGATGCTCTGTTGTTTTGAATCGTGTGCTTCAGAAGTAATTATCCACCTGTGAGGTTTGAAAGCCACTCGGAAGTCGAGTAAATATGCTCTGTTAAAATGTGCAGCCGGAACAACAGACATCCTGCTGGTGGATCACATTAAAAGCATTAAAACCATTTATTAGATTTTTCCTCGAGCTGTGGGAGCGATGTGAAAAAGCTACACAACAACATTGAAGTTTTCCCAATAATTCAATGTGCAATAACATGAAAAACACTCCGAGTCATGCAGAACTTTACAAAAGTAGCTTTTTGTCGGTTATTTGATGGTTAGAGACGGAAAGATTGGAGTGTGAAATGATGTTTGTGTGCGAGAGTCTGTGAGACAGAAACAGTGTACATGATGTCAAATGTAAGGAACATGAATATTTATGCGCTGGTGTTTTCATGAGCCACACAAATATACACTGAGAATGTTGTCCTTACCAAATAAACTGTGAATTAGCCTAACTGATTAAAACACACCTGTATTTGCAGCCTACATGCATTGTCTGTCATCTTTTGCATATTTTCTACATGTTATTCATGCAATGACCAAAGTAAAATAATGGCTTTAAGCCCTCTACTTTCAAACATTCCCTTTGGTCCATTGAGCAACCTCCATAAAACATGCTTAGAGCCAGATTACCATAAATACATATTTGCATCGTTACAAAAAAGAAACGAGGTGAGGGATTTTCTTTATGTTTGCAGGAGTGAGAAGATGAGCTTCTCTGTGTGAAATTAATCTTTTAATGCTTGTGTGGGAGGCAGGGTCCGCCACATGGGCAAAAACACCTGGCACTTGCTTCAGATGTTATTTTATCTATCAGCTTGATTTACTTTTTGCACTGATGTTTGGTAAATGAAGGTTTAGGGAGGGTAATAAGTGTTGCACGCCTCCGTTAAAAGGCCACAATCGTGACCTACAGTAGCTCTCGGCTTTTCTGATGACAACTGACATAAAGATTGATTTCAAAATAAAACTCCACTAAAAACTAAACTTTAAACTAGGGCTGTCAAAGTTAATACAATAACGCGTTAACGCAAATTTGTTTTAATGCCACTAATTTCTTTAACGCATTAAAGCAACATACAATATTTAAGGTTGTAGCGGGTTCAGATTTAAAGCTAGAGTGAAGCTTCAGATGGCTTCATATGGAACTACAAAACCTAAGGAATCTATCGGAACCAACCATGACATACTAGTTTGTCACGAAGGAGGCTAAATAACGCTCCAAACTTATGCTAAATTTTGGCGAGGAAAAACTGGTGTGGCCATTTTCAAAGAGTTCCTTGACCTCTGACCTCGAGATATGTGACTGAAAATGGGTTCTATGGGTACCCACAAGTCTCCCCTACTTTACAGACATGCCCACTTTATGATAATCACATGCAGTTTTGGTCAAGTCATAGACAAGCCAGAACACTGACACACTGACAGCTGTTGTTGCCTGTTGGGCTGCAGTTTGCCATGTTAAAAATGTGCGATTAATTTTCGATTAATCGTGATTAATCATGGATAATTATGCGATTAATTGCAATTAAATATTTTAATCAATTGACAGCCCTTCTTTAAACTAACTTTTAAAAGTGATGTTTTGGTAAAGGCTTAAATATATTCGTTTACATGAGAAGATTGAGAAGAATCAACGGAAAAATGAAAGGAATATTTTGAGATTTTTCGGAAATACACTTATTTGCTTTCTTGTCGTGAGCTAAATGAGAAGCTCAAAAAAAAAAAAATCAACAAGTAATAGTCCTCTCAAGCCGTGCAAAAACTGCAGTCTTGACGTCACTGTGAGGCAACCTCTTAACTTTACTCACTGTTCTCAAAATAGAAAAATGCATATTATTTGCACCAGTGCTCCAGGTGAATAGCTTTAGTCTCGCATCATACAGCCACAAAAGTACTTGCAGAAACACATCAGTATGTGTATATGCACACCCATCCATATGTGTGACAGTTTCTGCTAAGTGCACAGTCGGACTCAGTTCAAGGTGTTTTTTTTTTTTTTTCTGTTGGGTATTTTTCATTTCCTCTGGAAACTCCCCAGGGTTTACAAAAAACACCTTGCTGATTGCACTGCTGTGCGTTTACAAGGCAGGAAGAAGATTTTATTCCAGCAACAGGTCCCTGTTGATCCCTCAGGTATTTTCCAGTCCTGAGGATGTGCTGGAGGTACATGTGAGTAAAAAGCAAATGGGAGAAAGAGCCACCGGTCTCTGCTGCTGTCATTACGTTAATGGCTCTCTCCCTCTCATTATGCAGCCAACCCACATACATCAGTATCATCACCCTGGCATGGCCTCGATGTTCATTCTCTTTCAGATTTCACCATTTTTAAAGCGCTTAGTAATTGCTTCATTTTGTGTACTTCATTAAAAGAGCAAATGCCATTTTCTATCTGGCTGCTTCTCACAATTGTAGGAGTTAACTCAGCCTATTTTACAAAACATGGATCCAATCTGTTTCTCTCTCCGTTAGGCTCTCTTGCAATAAGCTCTATTAGTGTACAGCGGTTTATATCTAGCTGCTGTCAGCCCTCCCTTGTGCCACATATATACTTTTTGCACAATCCCCCATCGACATAAAGATGCACATACACATACAGTAGAACCCCAAATACCAACACCTATTTTCTGCATCTTCTCCACCAGGGCTGCTACATGCCACATGGTAACAGCTGGTGTTAACAAGTAAACTGTGTACTTTGCTTTACTATGTGCTGGTTAACTGAAATATCATAAAGAATATAAAATGTGTTCACTTCAGTAATATACATGAAAGCCCTTTTTTTTGTCTGACTGACTGATTTTTTTCTTATTTGGGCTGATGATGATAGAGAATCTTCCTATCAGTCCCATCCCCCACATGCTATATATGAATGTTTGTGTGCGTCCAGCTGAGAGGTTGTGTCCCTGCCTGGTAGAGAGCAGAGATTTGTCTTTAGTGTTTGACAAATATTAGCAAAATAATTGATGACAAAACACATTAAGAATTGCATTGATTGCCCATAAAAGAGAACATCCTCAGTGGCAGCAACTGGATCCACAAAGATCCTGTTTCTCCTCTGTGCTGTTGAGGTCTTCATTATCCAATCGATTGCCAGGAGGAAGAGGAAAGGGGACAGTAATCAGCCTTGTCTGGCGCCGGTTTTCATTTGAAAGTTTTGAGGGTGCTGTCCTCCATGGACTGCATGGTATCCTTTAGTAGGAGGTTCCTGATTAGGGATGTTAGAATTAACCGTTTAACCGACATTAGGAAGTTTTACCGATTAATGCTCGGTTAAACGGTTAAAGGACAGTATTCAAAATTAAATAAATAAGCCGAGCAAAACTCGGAGGAGTGGCTTGTCACTTACTGTAAAGTAGAATAGCTGGTCCACCTTAAAAAGCCCACCTTAAGAGACTCTGAGCCAGTGTTGCAAGACTAGGGAGCTTGGATTGGGTCTTGAGGAGTTGTAGCATTTATTCCCTGACAAATAAACAGTACACACACTGCACTGCTACGTTACTCACCGTTCGTACGTGAACGGAGTATGAGACCATGATCTATTCTGCTCAAAGCCTGCTTGCTGGTCTCTTAACTGTATAGGTCCAAAGCTTTGTTTTTTCGTTCCATAAGGGTTCCATTGCATCCATTTTCAGGTCTAAATCACAGGCCAAAAAGGCTGCAAACACTTTTTTAGTTTTTCATTCTCATACTGATTTCCTATAAGAGGAAAAACAACGTTCAGCAAATGCATATACACAACAAAAACTGATGACGAATGCAGCTAATTATGTGCTTTAGCAGGGAACGGCCAGGCCTATATGTTCAAAAACAAAAACCAGAGAGAGAGGAGTGTAGCCGATTCAGTGGAGTGCAAAATACGTTAGGACAGAGGGAAATGAGGACATTCGCAGGCCCATTATATCATAGCATATCCCCATCCATTTCACTTAAACAAAAAATGGATGGTGAAATATTCTTTCTTGTGAATGCAACACTGTTTCCACTCATTATGAAACTCTAAAGTGTTGCTACTTAATGCTTCCCCTGGTCTCACTAGCTCAACATCCCTTTAAAAGCTTACATTTGTTTTGTTTAAAGCCATGACCTTTCATGTGGGAAGCAGCAAATTGTTTCCAGCAACTCTGCCAAAAAAGGCGAGCAGATGCAAAGCGAAAAGAAACCGTCTGCGAGGCAGACAGAGGCCAAATATAATGAAGCGGTGATAAATAAAGTGTATTTCATTTTGAGATAATAAACTGGCTTTTCGCATAGTAAACTGCAGTGTGAACAGCCGTAACAGGGGTCTGGTTAGTTTCATAAACAGGGATTCATGGCGCTTGTCACCTTGTCGGAACAAGCTTTTACGAGCGCAAGAGCGAAGACCTGGAGGACCGTTGATGGAGGATCCACTCTCTTACTCTGTGTCTCTCATAAAACACAAGAGAATGGGTCCACTGTGACACAGAAGCTGTATCTTTAAACGATTACACATAAAGGTCAGCGTGTGTCGTTTTGTTCTGCAAATAATATACAGTTAACCTTCATGTAAACTGTAAAAGTTTGACCCACATTCAAGTATACACTTTTTTTTATTGTTGTTCTACTTTCTAAGTACTATTTTAAAGACTAGTCTTTTAAGCACCATGTCTCGGATGTACTTGAAAGACTAATAACCGCGCGCCTACCTTGAAATTATTTCATTAGACTTATAAGAGTGCTGATAATAACTGTAAATGCAATACTGAAAAGTGCTACACTAGTTTTGGCAGTGCGCTCCAGGAAATCTCTCTCGCTGAGCAGGAAAGCTGTTCTTTTCTTTTGCTGACATATTATTAAGGGAGCTGTTCGGCAACAGATACAGGTTTGACAAATTAAATTAGGTTAATAAACTCATCCAAATTCCTGTGTGTAACTTTGGCTGCTGTTAGAAATGATTGGTGCTTTTGTCCGAATCTCCACAGTCCGGATATGAAAGGGCTGTGGAAAGTGAAGTGACGAATAAATCCCAGCAGGAATTACTTGCGTGCGTGATGTCTTGCATTATAATCACAAGAAATGCACCATTTGTTAAAAGAATCAAACACGTAGGATACTGTAGATGTTGGCCAGGAAACATAGTGCTCAGCTGGCAAGAGATATCTGGGGTGGCCGCTCACCATCTGTAGGCAGACCGCTGGGTCTTTCTTGGAAAGCCACTCTGACTGTGATCGAAATGTGAGGATTTAATGGTGATTCATGAAAGTACAAATGATTTCATGCTTTTGGCTTTTTTACTTTGCATTTGTTACAGTCCCAGTCTGTTGTTGGAGCAGCTAATAACAGCACAGATCAGAAAAAACATCTGTTAAAACTGGACTAAGCTGAGTGAGTTGTAGATTTTATTTTAATGCCATTTTATGACTTGTGTTTTCAACATATAATCATTTTATAGGATCCCCCGGACAGATTTCTTGGCAAAAAGAGGAAGAAGAAGATAAGAAATAAGAAATGGCTTACAGCATATCTGTATTTGATTTTCTGTGCATTTCTTCATGCCATATATTCCTTTTCAAATCTGTGAATGTATTTCTAATAGGGCTGTCAAAGTAAATGGTAAATGATATTGCACACTTTTCTAGTGTTCCTACCACTCAAAGCGCTTTACACTACATGTCAGGATTCACCCATTCACACACACACATTCATACACTGATTGCAGAAGCTACCAAGGTGCTAACTTTACCCATCAGGATCTAATCTAAATACTCATTCACACACCAATGGCTATGCCTTCGGGAGCAATTTGGGGTTAAGTGTCTTGCTCAAGGACACATCGACATGTGACCCGGAGCAGCCGGGGATCAAACCACCGACCTTCTGATTGGTGGACGACCTGCTCTACCCTCTGAGCCACAGCTGCCCCGACACAATAATAACACAAATTCGATTTAACGCCACTTGTGATTTTTAGGTTACAGCTGGCTCAGTTTTTAAGATAGAAAGAAGATACTGGTGTCATGTGAAATATGAAAATTTAAGAAATCCATTGGTACCAACCATGTTATACTAGCTTGTAGTGGTAGTCGAAGGAGGTTAAATAAAAAAAAATTTGTGATTCATTTGTGATTAATTGCGATTCACTATGGACTATAATGCAATTAATCACGATTAAATATTTTAATCGATTGACAGCCCTAGTTTCTAAATTTGCTTGTGTGCATCCATGTGTAAAATCAGGCAGTAAATGCTGCAAATATTGTACTAAGAGAGTATCGCCTTTTTGTTTTTCATTATCAAAAACCATGTTCAGCAAATGCACATGAACAACTAAAACCTGATATCACTGCAGCTAATTCTGTGCCTTTATCAGGGCTACATGTCCAAAAACAAAAACCACAGAGAGAGAGAGAGAGAGAAGAGTGTAGCAGATTCAGTGGAGTGCAAAATATGATAGGACAGAAGGAAATGAGGACATTCGCAGGCCACGCTGTGTGCTGTTCTAAGGTTTTTAATCATGTCACAATTCCTAGTGTATGCAAAACAGAAAATAAAATATGAGGCTCGGCAGTATTTTTCAGGTGAAACCAGCACTTTCTAAGATGTTTTATGCAGCACTAGAGTGAAGCGGTAACACATAAAGCAGTGTCACTGGCAATTAGCGGGCCTATTACGGTATTAAGAGACCTTTAAAATCTAATCACGAGCGGAAGATATTGTGCAGAGTGGAAACTTTTACCTGAAAAAGCTTGAGCTGGAACTACTTTATATACGTGTCTGCTTCACCTTCTTTTCTTTGTGTCTTTATCCGTCCCCTATCTCTCTCTTTACATTCATACATACAGTCAAAGGATCCTCAAGATGCAGCCGTTGCATTTGTCAGCAACAGGCTTTATACGCCGACAGCCACACTCCCACAGACTGAGAAATCAAATATCTCAAGCTTAACTGAGGATGCTCGGTCTGTACCTTATAGCCTGCAGGTGTGACTCGTCCCGAGATACAGGTTCAGAGAAGCAGAGCCGTGGCTTCCTCGGCACTGCACGAGTGGGGAAAAGTAAAGAAACTCATCTAATGATGAGTGAGCAGCAGTGCAGCTCTGTGTCAGACCTGCAGGCCTAAATACTGTATTTCCGTGCCCAGAAGAGAAGCTCATCCCCTACCCCCTTGTTTTTGGCTGGCAGATGTTTTCTTACCCACGGGAGCCTCCAGTTCACATTCATCCTGTTCTGCCTTGAAGAGGAGAGCCCCGGCTTCCAAATTTAGACTCAGTATATCACAGTAATTGACTCGGTTTCATGTTCTCCACCATAAGCAGCGCTGTTTTCTAACAAGTACAGGCTACAAAAGGCACCAAATATAGAAGGCAAGGCCATATGTGTTTGGTGCAATACAGACTGGATCAAATTACAAAAATGTTTCTTAGAATTTATTAAGTATATAAAGTAATAAATTATATAAAGTATTAATAGTTTAAAGCTTCAGTAGGCAGATTTTTTTTGGCATCATTGGGCAAACATTCCATAATAACCTTTCAGCATATTGTAATTCAAGTATTCTGAGAGAAAACTAGACTTCTGCACCTCCTCATGGCTCTTTTTTCAGCCTTAAAAATATCTAGCCCGTGACGGGAGACTTTGGCCAATTACAGGTCATTTCAGAGAGAGATTTCTTATTGGCTGTGCTCCGGCTGGTGGGCGGTGCTTGGTATTTTCTCAACAGATCTCAACATGGTTGCCAGGTCACAAACTTTCTCATTTTACAGCTAAACAGTACACTACAAGATGTTTCTGAAAACATTTGAGGCGAGAAATAGGCATTACAGTAACAGGATATTGTTTTATATTTGATCGCGTTGCCTAGTTTGACTGTTTGAATGGAGTTTGCAAGTGATTGACAGCTGCTCAGAGGCGGCAAGGCTCCAGCTCGGCTCTGATTGGTTGTTTTCTTCCGGTTTGTAAAATCTTGCAGAGGCCGTTAGGAGCACCGGAGGACGCCGCAGGACACAGAGGCACATGATTTCCTTACTTGTCTCATGCACTACTGTCAGGATATAGTGACCGTTTTATACAAAATAACTTCTTTTAATCATATTTGCTCGATTTCTACCCACTACAGCTTTAACAGAGGCAGGCTCGGTTCAGGAGTTATGAGTAAAAGAAGAGCTCTTTCCCACCAAAAACTCACCAAATTATACTGAAATTATGATTTGAGACATCTGACAAAAATTAGATGAATTAGAGGAATTCAGTATGAAAGCTATACTTTCTTACATAGCAGCATTAAAAGGTGTTATTGACAACATTCAGTTCCATTACATTTACTTCACAACAAGTCGTTGCCAGACCCTTTTATCTGTTTTTTTTCACACTAACTGACAACGTGGAGATACCACGTGATACCAACGTCGTTATACTATTGGCTCACAAGCCTCGTTAGAAGTGGGATGTAAACGTTAGATATCTTCTACAGAGATAAACAAAACATTAATTTTGGACCCAATAAAAAGTTTTTTGAATGAGTCATTCATAAATTCATCAATTTTTTTTCAGGAAATGCCATACTTTTATTCGGCACCTTTCTAAAGGCTCTTCAGTTTCGTCTCCAACACATAAAAATGTTATCAATAAGACCTTTCAATAATGCATATAAACATATACTGTATGCAGCCAAATACCTCACACATAAAAGAGAGAGAGAGAGAGAGAGACCAGAGCAGAGTGACAGATTGATGAAGACAAATACAAACATGCTACATAAAGCAAAAAGAAGCAGTGAAAAACCTCTGGGGTAGCCTGGAGCAGACCATGGGGCACATTGCCTGCTGGACTCCCAACGATGCAGAAAAACTGGAGGGCACAGATAGAGCCTCTCCAACCGGTTTGGATGTCAGTGAACTGAACAGAAATAGACCCTACAGACTGTACAGTAGCGGGCAGGATGGAGAAGTAAGTCAGTTGGCAACAGAGAGAGACAGAGAGAGAGACAGATAGTGAGCCAAAACAGGAGGCAGTATGCAAGGTGACAGATTGGCCCGAGCTCGGAGGGCGTACTTTCACCAGGCAGCATGTCTGTTTCTCATGGCCAGGGGGTTCTTCAGATGGCCGTCTATTTCAGCCGAACCCTTTTCTGCTGTTATTTCTTTTCTCCTGCACTTTCCTGTCCTACTTATGATACTGATTCAAGCATATAATAAGGACTTCTGATAACTGATTGTCTTAATGTGTATATTTTTTCCCAGATTGAGACAATCAATTAATTAACATCCTTAAACTATGGAGCGATTTGAAGCTTTGATTGTCATGCATCTGCTTACGTTAAGTTTTCTTGAGTCTATAGAGGTGCTGCAGGGAGAACTGATCGCTTCTCTGACCTCCTCGTGGAGGAGAGCAATGACAGCTTCAGAGAGAAGTGCGGGACTATAATGAGCAGTTTTGCATCTGAAATTAATTAATCGGAAATTGAGACTTTCAAAGAGCAAAAAAATCCTCTACGAAGATGAAAGATGGGACGTTAAAAAAAAAGCTCACAATTAATCAGAATTTAATCACTTTGTTAGCAATTTGGTGCACTTAGTCATATTGCACAGCGTGCGATGAGCAATTCGACTGCACATCCCACTGTGAGAGCCATGCTGTATCGTGCATGTGCAATGTCAGAGCAGTTTAACGAGGGGAACTTTGCAGAAGGACATCGAAACTGATACATAAGCTTCCCACTGTGATTATCTGGCAAACCATAGTTCTGCCAGTAACATAGACACTTTAATCTTTAAACATTTAATGGGTGCTTTCATATACACAGAATTGCATCGTAAACCTGATTACTAGTAGGAGTAAACTGGTGGTAGGTTGGCACATTTAAGCATCATAACCCAAATACCGACATGGGTAAGATCACAGTCCAATTGCCTCTGACCTACTTTAATATTCCCGCCCATTTGCATGAAAAGGTGTCTAATGCGCAAGGCATTTTAGCGTGCAATAAGAATGCCTTTCTTGCTTTTGGCGTGTCATTTCTACGCCCTGTAGCCTGTACAGACTGCAATGTAAACGCTCTGTGAAAACATGCTACGCTCAGAGCTAGTGACGTAGAATAAAAAGCTAGAAAGACCGTTTATGGTGGGCGGGTGGTGAGGCGGATGTGTCCAACAAACACAACTTTTAACTAGAAGACCGTTGTTTGTTTTTTTACATGTTTTCCGTACTTATGTTACGTTGTTTCCGTACGTATTTTACATAGTTTACGTACTTATTTTACACCCAACCATTTTTAGGTTTATCCTAAACCCAACTAAGTGGTTTTGTTGCCTAAACTGCGGACGTTGCCTAAACTGCGGACGTTACCATAGTTTTATTGCGTGGCGTACAAATGACAAGCAAAAAGAACACCATTCTATTACAGTATGTTGGGGCCATCTCATCTGGAGAGAAACACCATATGCAGTTTGATTTATTCATGCCAAAGGTTTGTGTATACAACACACTGGAGTTACTACATGCATGTAACCAAGCATAAAGCTAAGCCTTCAGCATTTTGTTCAGGGCCTGTTCAACAAATACTTGGAGATGCCACTTGGGCTGATTGTAAGCGTGACCTCTGGATACGGGGGCTGGCCCCTCTAGCCACCAGGGAACCTTGACAGCCAAACCGGTGCCCATAGACGGAAATGATGCTGGGAAATGTTGATAATACGTTTTCAGAAACAAGGACAGAGTAGCAAAAAAAGAAAGAACATAATGTTACGCCACGTCATCTGAAAAATGAGCTCTTTGTCTGATATCAACTGCTATCAGCTGACAGATCTGAGTTTGTGCGCTCAGGAAGTCAGACACACTCATTGTGGCGCACATACTCCTATAATAAACACATACGGTCCTACATAACCTCTGTTACCTTCCATTAGTTGTTTTCAGGGGCACTAAGGTGAATGGCACAAATACCTGAATGCATTTAATGACTTATAATGTGTAGCATCTAGGGAGCGAGCTAGGTAGGAGTAAATGCCAGCATAATAAAGACAAACTCACCTTTGGAAAGGTCAGCGCAAAAATAAATGTGATGATTGAATAACAACAGTCCTATAGATCATTTCACACTGAGGTGAGCATGGAGAGGGGGTAAAATGAGAAAAACAAGTGCACGGCAACAATAGGCAAACAGACACCGACACACAAATACACACACATGCAAAAAGCACTGCAGCCTGTCATCACAAATTCTGTCTGAGCACAACGACTGTGTCACCTTGACGAATATAAAATGTTAATACATCTAACAAATTTGCTGATATTGGCCTAAAGACAAGAAGCCCATTAAGCAAGGGGAAGAAAAATGGGAGCACAGCATAATCTGTCTCCTGTAACAAGTTCAACATCTTTTACTTTGAGACTGGCTCTTTGACCATAACCCAGGATTATTCATCATGTGGCTCTGTTAACCTAGGATTATTTATAATGTGGCTCTGTTAACACAGAATTATTTATAATGTGGTTTGTTAACTCAGGAGTATGTATCACTTGGTTTGTTAACCCAGGATTATGTATCACCTGGCTTTGTCTACCCAGGATTATGTATCATCTGGTTTTGTTAACCCAGGATTATGTATCACCTGGCTCTGTCTACCCAGGATTATGTATCATCTGGTTTTGTTAACCCAGGATTATGTATCATCTGGTTTTGTCTACCCAGGATTATGTATCACCTGGTTTTGTTAACCCAGGATTATGCATCATCTGGTTTTGTTAACCCAGGATTATGTATCACTTGGTTTGTTTACCCAGGATTATGTATCATCTGGTTTTGTTAACCCAGGATTATGTATCACTTGGTTTGTTAACCCAGGATTATGTATCACCTGGTTTTGTTAACCCAGGATTATGTATCACCTGGCTTTGTCTACCCAGGATTATGTATCATCTGGTTTTGTTAACCCAGGATTATGTATCACCTGGCTCTGTCTACCCAGGATTATGTATCATCTGGTTTTGTTAACCCAGGATTATGTATGACCTGGCTCAATTAGCTCAAGATTATGTATGACCTGGCTCAATTAGCTCAGGATTATTTATGACCTGCCTCAATTAGCTCTGGATTATGTATCACCTGGCTAAATTAGCTCAGGATTAAACATCACCTGGCTAAATTAACTCAGGATTAACTATCTCTTGGCTCAATTAGCTTGGTATTATGTATCACTGGGCTCAATTAACCCAGGATTATGTGTCACCTGGCATTGTTAAACCAGGATTATGTATCACCGGGTTCTGTTAAACCAGGACTATGTCTCACCTGGCTCAATTACAGAGGATTATGTGTCACCTGGCATTGTTAAACCAGGATTATGTATCACTGGGTTCTGTTAAACCAGGATTATGTATCACCGGGCTCAATTGCACAGGATTATGTGTCACCTGGCATTGTTAAACCAGGATTTATCACCTGGCTCAAGTACCCAGGATTATGTATCACCTGGTTTTGTTTGTCGTATTTTATTATTTTTATTTTGTGTATTTATTATTTGCACCTGCTGCTGTTAAAGCCATACTACATTCTTCATATGACCTGGTTGTTTTGGACCTGGAGAATTTATCACCTGGCCTAATAAACACAGGATTGTTCATAATCTGGCTCTGTTAACCCATTTTCTGTTGACATTGAAGAGTTCAAGTCTGTAACAAAAAAATGGATCAATAGATCGAGAGCAACTCTAATAATAGACGAGAAGAAATCACTGATCCACACGGGGAAAGAACGTCGCTGCAGTGGAAAATCTAATCGGATTCAGTGGAGTAAAACAGTGTAAGACATACAGTGGAAATTGTAGAAAGGTACAAAAACAATCGTCATGTGTATCATGTTATTTGTGAATTATATATATGGATTTGTTATTTCTAAACTATTACAACGAGTATATATTAGCAAAACAAAGAATTAACAGAAAAAAAGTGTATTACTGTGTCTGCTGCTGACTTTAGAGAGGATTACTAGAGGAAACTATACAAAAAAACGCCTCACTGTCAAGAGATAAGCAGAGATCTGACTGATGAGGAGGGAAGACTTGGTAGCCTAAACTTAGACTACTCCAAATAAGGTTAGCTCTGCAGCAGATGTTACCATGGTGATCTTTCCCAGTTAACAGTGAGTCACCACCACCACTGAGAGATGGAAAAGATGGAGTTCAGCCGTTCAGAGACGGCTCGCTAACCTATTAATTTTGCTTTGTGAGACAGGCCCCCACATTCAGCTGGTCAGCGTAAAAGCAACCTGATTGGGGTCGGTCTGCTGAGCCTTGGTGTCTTTTGAGTCTTTCTAAACAGACCGAGGGGGCTACAAGGTAGGGACAAACTAATTATATATTTGATGACATTTCACAGAACATCTAAACAGTCAGGGTGAGTGAAAATATGTGTTTTGCAAAGACCAAATTCATATCGAACGACTTTTATCATAGGGTGAAGTAGAATCGATCCCCTGATCCCACAAAAAAAACACACTTGTGTGCAGTAGAACATATTCATGCCAACAAAGTAGGTCTTCCTCATACATAGAGACTATGAATAGAACAGAGACAGCACCTTTCCTCAGGTGTATTGTGCACCTGGGTTTTGTTTTTCCCTCAGATACATACAGAAAATAACAGCATCTCTTCTTCCCAGCACCAATAATTTGTATCATTCTTTTAAGAATAAAAGAGATATTTACATATCCTGTCTGGCTGTACATGAAAATCTAACCTTGAAACTTAAAATCCTATTATTTTAAATTTGATAAATTACAAATTGCATTGTCGATCACTTATTTTCTGAACTTAAAGCTGCAGTAGGCAGAATGTTTTTTGGCATTATTGGGCAAGAATTCCATAATAACCTTTTAAGCATATTGTAATTCAAGTGTTCTGATAGAAAACTACACTTCTGCACCTCCTCATAGCTCTGTTTTCAGGCTTTTAAAAAATGTAGCCCGTGACGGGAGACTTTGGCCAATCACAGGTCACTTCAGAGAGAGAGAGCGTTCTTATTGGCTGTTCATTCAACGATGCAACAGAGGCAAGCTGTCAATCACTCGTGAACGCTGATCAAACGGTCAAACTAGAGAGCACTGATCAAATATGAATCAATATTCTGCACTACAAGATGTTTGAAATACTTGAGGCAAGAAATAGGCGTTACAGTGACAGAATATGAATTCATATCTGATCAGCGCTGCCTAGTTTGACCGTTTTATTGGAGTTCGCGAGTGATTTACAGCTGCTCACAATCCTCCGGTTTGTGAAATCTGCAGATGCCATTGGGAGCACCGGAGGACACAGAGGCACATGATTTTTTTTTTTAACATTACCTATCTCTTGCACTACTGTCAGTATATAATGATTGTTTTATAAAAAGAACTTTGAATAATTTTAAATCACATTTTCTCCAATTCTATACCCACTGGAGCTTTAATATACACCAGCACATTACATTTGCTGTAAATTTAAGTCATGACATTGCATTTACAAAAGTTGCAGGATCACTATGTTAAAGGGAAAACGTTGATGACTGACTGATGACGGTCAGTCAGCTCTGAATCTCCTGTACGTTTTCAAATGTTAAAAATCCATTAACGAATTTAACAGGGCGTGAGAAGATGGGAGAATCACTGACGGAGAATCACTGACGGAGATCCCCACTGCTGTTTCAACTATTTGTGACTTGACCGCGGCTATTATATCTGTTCTTTTCCTGTGATTTAAATCTTGACATTGACTGATGTCACCCGCTCTCACTCTGGCAGACAGCCCGGAGAGAGAAGCTGCCAACTCAAAAGCGTATTTCTCAAACCAGGACAAATTAGAAGGTGAGTTTTGCTTCTACTGTTTAGAGGCTGTGCTATCAGGATAAGTAAATTATTCTTTGCTTGAAAGGACATGAATTACTCAAGTCTTTTACTGTGGTTGTAGTTACTGAACGAGTACAGAGACTGACTGCCAAAAGCCTCCAGTGCACCTGTACACACATACACAAAATATGGCTCAAGATTGTCAAGAAAGGTTAATTAAAACTAAAGTAGATAATTATATTTAATTGCATTTGTTGTTAATACATCCTCAAGGTCAGAGGGCATGAAACATAAATCCTCTGTTTCTCCTGGTAACAACGGCTGAGCAGCAGAATAGGAAGGCGTATATACAGGACTATTTTGGCAGGAATATAAGTTATGATGATGAAATCCCAACCACCTTCAGCAACACACACCCAAATGTCTGAATGTCATAATTAAAGTGTCACCATAAGATATCAAATTTCCACATTTTCCAGTAGTGCATGCAGGCTTACGGAGATATCCATGCTATCATTGGCTTGTCAGATGCCTGTCCGTCACAACTCCAAAATGACAAATGCAAATCAGACCCATGAAATAGATGCAATATGAATAGATTATGGTGCAATAGTCTGCACACGTGCAAATAAATCAAGTAGAAGCACCGTTATGCAGAAGTCGAAATTGCAAATATCCGGAAACATTCAAGCCTGTGACACCGAACTGAACCTCGTACATGTGGTTTCCGTCTAAAGCAGAAAGGATCAGCAACCAGTTATGTTGCACAGCAGCTGTGCGAAGCTATACTGTCCTGCTGGAGACGAATAGTGCACTGACCTTTCCACGCTGAGGTAATGGAACATTATTACCAGGGTCTTGCAGCTAACTAGTTCACCTCTACGTGATAGAGGTCATGCCCTGACTGTAGTCACTGAGGACACATCCATAGACCCCTAACAGGCAATCAATCATAACTACACTATCTTATTTATGGTTATGGCCACGTGCTCCACCAGAGGAAGGCAACATAGGTGTCCTGAGAGGTCATCTGAGGCGTTTGGACACTTCAGGCAGTGGCTTCCCGTCAAAATCAACACATTATTACATAGCCATAGGGTCTGACCTCTCCATCTGATAGAGATGCTGTTTCTATTAATTAGTGTTCAACTCTGTTGATGAATGGACATCTGACAGAGCAGACTCTATCTATTAATCCCCCCGAGTCCCTTTTCTAAACTGGGCAGCATCGTCTTCAAAGTGTTCATCATCCCCAGTGTTTGCCTTGGATATGCACATAGTTGTTTTTACGTCACTAAAATATACATTTTTGCTTAAATGTGCAATAATTGCTTTTTTTTGGCCACATGGGGGCAGTGGAAACAAGTTGTGTACATTGACTTCAACTTTTAATGCTCTGGGGTCACATCAGTTGTCCCCGTGATTGCAAAAGCACATACTTTTAATAATATATCTGATGTACATAGCGACTTACTTTTAAAAACTGTCCTGCAGCGCACCGTTCCACCCCTTACAACGAGCCGTCACTTGTTCTATAATCATCCAGACGCTTGGTAATCCATCAAGGACACACTGTGTTACTTTCGAAAAATAATAAAAGCAATAATTCAATGTTTTATGTATTTATTTATCTAACGCCGACAATACAAACAACTCCGAAAAGTAAAGTTAAGGTCAAATATTTAGTCTGTAATGATTTGTCCGAGTTCAAATTTTACAGTATGTTTGACAAAATAGCCTCAACTCAAAGCCCCCCCCCATAGTAGCTTTTCAGGCTTTTTAACTGCATTACACAGTTAAACAATGAACTTCAGTGGTCAATTCACAGTGTTTTAGTGCAACAGGCCGTGTCTTGTATTGCAGCGGCAGTAACATTACCACAAGTCCGAAGTCGCCCATTAGCTTTGTTGGTTCTTATTTGCTTGAACTTCATTTTTTTTGAAGGAGTGACAGTCTTTAATTAATACAGTACACGGTGGCATCAACTGATGAAGTTGAGGGCACATGCCAAGTCAAGGGGTTTGAAACATTCAGTGCAAACCACTGGTTTTACATCACCATATTGCTCAAGAAAAAGAGCAATTTTCTCTGTCAATGAGGTCTTTGTACGTGTGAGATGACTCCCTTGTCCTGTTTTAGATTCTGAACAAAACCCTGAGCTGGTAATCTACAAGTAGAAACTGTTTTTTTTCCCATTTTCCCTTGGTACATGTTGCTCATCTCAGAGCACAACACTCTTATTCCTACACCATGCAGAATTTAGTTTCTCTGCTCTTTCACTCCCCAGAGGGTCGTTCATAATGTACAGATTACTTTGAGGTCGCTAGGTTGCTGGGTTGAAGCTGATGCTAAGTGACGGTGTTATTTTTAAAGTCAACGCCATTTTTTTTTTTTTTTTTTTTTAGCTTGTGATGCATTTGACCAAAAGAAAAAAGCTGTCTATGTTTACCGTTTAATCTATTTTGAAATGAGACTATTCAGAAGGAAAGTGGATGCAGCTTTTTTGATATAGCATTCCCCCTTTTGTGATGGCCAAGAAGTTATATTTTAGGAATCTATAATGATTCAACACATTGCTTTGTCTCTATACGTCTTCTGGAAAGCCTGAATCCCCGGAACCCAGTGTGATAACCTGCCCTTTCCCCATCAGACCTCAGCACTAGACGATAATTTAACTCTGGAAATGGGTGCACGTCTGTCAAGATGGCCACAGATGGCTTCTGTGTGTGTGTGTTTTGCAACCTCTAATAGGTCAAGGATGTAACTGACACTTCCCTGGCTCTAGCTATCCTTCTAATTTGTCAAAAGTTTCCCATTTCCGAGAGTTGTAGAGAGAAAAGCAACCGTCTCCACGGGAAAAAAATAGATGTGTGAAGTAAACAGGGTGTAGAGTATATACGTGTTAGTATTTGTATTTCTGGAAGCCTTTGTGCGAGCATGCGTGGGCGCGTGTGCATATGTCTTCATGTACAGTATGTATGTGTCAGTGTGCTGAACTGATGCTGCCATGACAGCGGCGAGCGCTTCTCAGATGGTGTCACTGTGGTCGCGGTTATATCATCCTTCCTGTCAATCATCCTGCTTTACTTAACCGTCTTCACTGGGGGCATTTTTTTGTAACCCCATGTAAGGAGAACGTTATTATTGGAGACACAGAAATGATGAAGACAATTAATAAACTCAGCATAAGTTTCCATGAAAGCATTGATTTGTCCTAAAATGATGCAAATAACAAGCAATTTTTTTGACAGATTTGAATTGGGTCATCTTTCAAAAAAATCAATGATGGTATTATAATTCCACATTATTGTACTTTCCTTTTCAAAAATGATATTTTATTACTTAGATTAAGAAACTGCATCATGGATAAATGTAGGCAAAAGTGTACATGTGCATGCATCCATGTAAACGTTGTTTGTCCATTTAATTGTATAGTCTTTACACCTACACACATAGTGAGGGCAGAAGATTCAGTCATTTGCAATAAATGCCTTGAAGTCACTTTGTCACCTATAATCATCGTGTACGAATGAGCAGTAAGAACATTTATATTACCTATTCATTTTTGTGAATTTTCCTTATCCGAATTAAGGGTTTAAGGAATTGTGTGTTGTATGTTGCACAGATATAGTCCTCTGGGACAAACCCCTGAGTTTGCATACATGTTCAAAACATGGATGCATAAACACAGGCTGTTCTCAAACGCCAGACTTTCACCAAGGAGACCGGCGTTCATACCCTGTGTGAAACTAGAAGTCAGCGTTGATTTGTCACATATAACTTACGTACTTAAATTAAGTCACTTAATGGTGTTATTTTAACCCAAACCACGAGGTTTTCTAACTAAGTAGTTTTTGTCACTTAACTTTCATACTTAAGTTACACCACTTCAGGTGTAGCATAACTTAACTACGATCTTTTCTAACCAAGTCGTTTCTTGCCTAAACCTAACCAAGTCAATCTTTTCCTAAACCTAACTAAGTGGTTTTCTTGCCTAAACCTAACCAAGTCCTTTTCCTAAACCTAACTAAGTCGTTTCTTTTTTTGCTTAAGCCTAGCAAAGTTGTTTCTTGTGAAGATGGAAGTTTATTTTGAAAAGTCTGGAGCAGAAATTGACACTGGACATTCATAGGAAATTGCACGAAAAATGAGGAAGAAGTTTTCATAACATGTCATACGACATTTGTATGAGGATACGTTGATACACATAACCTTCCTAGAAGTACATATAAGAACTGCTTTAAGGTACTTTCCTAATCCTTTTCCCTAAAATCAATGAATGAAATGAATGAGTTACTGTATGTGTGACCTACTGTAACCCTCATCTAAGTTAGCTGTAACAGTCGGACATTTTTATTCCGCCAGCTGAAGTGGAGGAGGGATGGAAAGCGACAACGTTTGCCAGACGAGACATATGTGCAGCCCTCCTTCAAACGCTTTGCTCACTCAGCATGCATGGTAATCGGGCGGCTGCAGAGCAGGCGGGCACGTGCAGGCTGGCCTGCAGGAGGCACAGAAGGTCAAAGCATTATGAGAGGAGAGTCGAAGACCACCGACAGAGAGATATGAGTGAGGAAAGGGACAAATGATAGACGACAGATTACGGCTGGAGAGACAAGTCGAGATTTTAGAAAAGACAGTGGACGGATGATGTATGGAGAAATGTGTCAGTGGTCAAGACGGTGGAAGGGAAAGAGACAGTCAGGTGGAAAGAGAAAGAAATGGATCATTGGGTTGAAGTGAGTATTATGAAGTCTGAACAGAGTAAAACTCTTACTATATTGTTCAGTTTTGCACACAATGTGAGGTGATGGACAGTTGGACTTCTCCCAGTTAGTTTGTACATGAGAATGAAACTCTCCCCAACTGAATCAAGTACAAACACTGAGCAACTGGCGCCGGTTCTAGGACAACCCGAGACCAATTTATATGCAAGATCAGATTGCTGAATGCAAATATTATGGTGATGATGCAGCTAAAGCCAGCTGTTCTGTTTCGACCACTGTCTGGTCAGAGTCCTGCGAGCGAACTTGCTTTCCTAGGTTTATTGACAATAAGGGGGTTTCTGAGCAGTTTCCGGAACAGAAGTGCTCTCCATCCAATCGCCGACAAATGCAATTCTTGCGTAAATCTCCAAATGTCAAAGGTTTTTGATACCAAAATCACAGCATGGCTTTTTCTATAGTGTTCCTCAAGGTCTTGGTGTCTTAATGTGGAATTTTGGAGGGATTATTGATCATTTTTATCAATTCTTGAGTGGTAAAGAAATGGTTAAATTTAGCAAGAAATCTTTGTAACAAATGGTATCAACTCAAAAATTGCTGCAACACCTTATGAGACATAATAGAGCATGTGAATGACCATCTTATACTTCTATCATAATGTTCTAAGCCCTTATACATTCTCACAAATTATTCTAATTAATTCATTAAATAATTCATGCTTATTACTTATTAATGATTAGAAAAACTTGACGCACAGTGCTGAGCTGCATCTCAAATTAACCTTCAGGTTCCCAGCTTTAAGATGATGTACACCACTTCTGTGTGAAATACTGTATACTGTTGACCTGCTATCTCCCACTAAAGACCCTCTGTCCCCCCCCAAAAAAAAGACAAAAACGGGTCTATATGGGTCTCTTAGGGTTAACTGTGTAATAAAGATTTGTATCTATTTTCTATATTATGTTGTTATTGCACCTAAAGTTATAATCCCTGGCTAATATGCATATCCTGCAACGTGTCCTCAATATGTGTTGTTGTTGTTGTTACTGCGTACACTGTCTTTGAAATTGAGCACTGAGCACGACACTGTAACTTGCAAAATGCAGATGTGGCTCAAGAGACAAATATCTCAAACAACTATCTCCGTAATGAGGAAAGCATAAATGTTTGTTGACAGCGCCATATACAGAACGGCTGCTGTCAGGTGGCTGTATAACCAAACCGAGGCAATTGACAACGCCATCATCCGAAAATTATGAATACAAAAGGGAAGGATACAAAAAAAACTGTATAGCGAGGGGGATAGACAAGCAGAGATCTCCAGAGATAGGAAACATATATAAAAATAGAGCCACAGAGAGAGGGATACAGAGGGGACAGACAGAAGTGGAGCAGAATAATGGGATCACACCGGCTCCCCAGATCAATTCCCCGCCCACACCCCATCAGTCATGCCAATTATGCATACCACCATGAGAGATTGACTGTTAAGAAGCAAGAAAAAAAACAAAAAAAAAACACCACCTCTGGATCCTCTTAATTACAAAACTGCTTCCTTCATCTCCACAGGCTTGCAGGTGCCCCACTGTTATCTGTGTCTCGAAAACGAAGAGGGGTTTCATGGAGAGGAGTGTCTCGCTCCGTGAGGGGAGATGTGTGTTGAAAAAGGAGGGAGTAAAAGGCGAGTGTGTGTGCGTGTGTTGACTTGAGTGCTGTTCTCCACACAGTGCCGTGTTTCACCGAAATATATACAGTCATTTGAGAGGAAGGGAAACTAATCCCGGTCTGTGAGGCCAGGAAATATCTTCTGTCTCAGCACTGTTTTTCCACTAATGGAGACGTGGTGAAGTGGTCAGGAACTTCCGTTGTCCTGTCCGTGACCACTTGGCGACAAACAACTGCCAGCACCACTATAAAATAATTACAAGGCAAGCTTTTTTTAATCCAATTTCTTTGCCAACATACTGTAATCGCCATAAGTGGTTTACAAGTAGATAGTGCCGATGTTTCTTTCTGCCCCCTAGTGGCAAGCAATCGGTTATTGCAGCTTTAAATGGTCCATGTTGTACATCAGTCACTGATGATGCCACTGACGGTGTTTTTTCCAACACGTTCTCATCCCAACTTGTCACATATTGCTGCTCTGTTTCGGCCCTTGGCGTTACTTTAGGTTTAGGCTTCAAAACCACTTAGTTAGGTTTAGGAAAAAACAACATGGTTGGGCTTAAAACTACTATGTTCGTAGAGTGAAAATAAAATTGAACTTTGTGAACGTGGGACACGAACAGCGGTCTCCTGGATGAAAGCCCTGTGTTTGTTGGACCGGTCCACCTCCCCTCCCACCTGACCCTTAGTGTGTCTTTTTTCTCTTTAAACTACGTCAAAAAATGTCAAATTCACAGAATTTGTTCATAATGTCAGTGTCCTTCACAGCCTTTCTATAAAAAAAAAGGAACTGAACTAGTGAAAACTAACATTTGCTCTAGATAAGTTTGAAAACATGGATTAAAAAGGTGACTGTTAACATAATTATAATCTGTTTTAATACTTTTGGCACCCTAAGTTAAGAGACCATGAGGATAGAAAACCTTTTGTTTTCTAAAAAGTCTAATCCAGGAAAAATGAAAGGACTTGCAAATCAGACCTGCTAATCTGCATTTTAAACTCATTGTCGCCGTTTCCATTCACAGTATTTTTCAAACAAAGCCCTACCAAAGTATTCAAAAAGCTCCTTTTTCATTCATGCCGTGTAGAGAAACAACAACTGCAAAATCTTCAGAAATTTAAGATAAATATGTATTAAAAAAAAAACAAGAATGGAAGCTTATACATGATACTGAACTTGCATCACTTTGCGTCGTCATAGGAATATCAGAATTATTTTCTGTGGATCGACTGATACAAAAACAATGTGTAAAGAGTGCATTGTTTTAGCTTCTGGGAGCAAACACCCCAATAAACCATATTCTCATCTCAAGATTTTGTCACATACAGTAAGATGTAGGGTTGGGCGATATGTTAATTTTACAACCGGTCAGCCCAACAACCGCCGTTTGCCGATATATTCGCGCAGGTGTCCGGTCATCCAACCCCTAATAAGACACACTGTTGCCTCATCATTAAGACATTCACTTAAATCTAGTCAGTTCCATTCTTCCCCTCACTCTCTCTACTGTACAGTCAAGCGTCTGTCCCCTTTATCGGAACAGAAAGGACAAGATTTCATATTCTGCCGAACAGCTTGTTAGTACAACAACTCCTTCCTGTCATATAAACGGATAACTGATTGGAAAAGAGGGAACACCCTGATCCAGATGAGCATGAGCCAGGAAGGGGAGCGAGAGAGAGAGCAGAGCGAGATTGGCAACGTATAAGAAAACGTTGTGTGCCTTTCAGACGAAAAAGCCTGGCAAGGTGCAGAGCAATAACGCAGAGTGAAGGTGAGTGGGATAGAGAAAGGGGGAAGAATTAATGAGGTGTCCTGTGCAAAGCTAATGTCTTGTGCAAAGCTACTGTGAGCAATTTTACACCCTAGCAGCTCTAACTGGCAGCGTGAGGTGACTGAAGCTGAAGCGACTTAGCAGCATAATGCCAGTAAACTGCAAGATATTCATGTTTACTAAGTGAGTCGGTTAACAAAGTGCCAAAAGACAGTTGTATAGAAGCCCCAATAGAAATTAAGACATGCTATTAGGGTTTCCTCTTCGTAATGGAGCCCCGTGAGCCTCGTTGGGTCCAATTACAGAAGTCTGTTGTAGTCTATTGAATATCAGAAGGAGAAAGGGATAAGAAATGAGGAAGAGAGAGTGTACGAAAAGACACCTTTACCCTGTTGATTAATCAAGGCGTCCCAATCCTCTAAGTGGGCCGGCTCTAATGACCCGCAGGCAGTTGCGGAGAAGTTATTGCTGTAGAGTGATTATTACTGCTCAAACACAGTCGGAGTCACCTCCGTGTAATGAGGAAGCCCATTTACAACGATCCGCTGAGGGTGGTACTGCTGCACTTGGCTTAAAGTTCCAATTTGTACATATGAGAATTGTCCGTTTAAGATTAGAATAGCTGAGTCACGGAAATAAAAGTGAGGTCAGCTGTTTGTTTTTTGGGGTTTTTTGCAAGCCAGAGTCTGTGTTTGTGTGCATATGTGTACTACGCTGATTATGTAATGTGTTAGTCCTTCTTTTTTCAATCTACAAATGTGTTTCAAATCCATCTTCGTGCTTCGTAATATCTAGATGCTAGTTTAGTGAATAGCAACAATGACCATATTTCAAAATGAATGAATGAGTGTGCTGGGATTGACTCCGGCCCTCCGCCACCCCCAAACAGGATAAGCTGGTGGGTGGATGGATGGATGGATGGATGGATGGAAGAAACATTTTTATTGAATCTGCCAATGTTTACAAAAATAGCAAAATGTGCTTTTTAAGTTTTCCAGACTGCAGTCCATTTTGGGTAGGATGGGATTACTGTGTTTCTATTTCTGCCAAAGAGTGGGAGGTTTGCAGTGAGCTGAAAACCTTTATTCCACCCATGGCGTTGCTTTATTTACTTCCTGGGAGAGCCGCAAAAAAAAAATGAAAAAAAAAATGTTTAATTGTTGTGTCATTAAATGTAACACAATGATGTTCATACTTCAAGACCAAAAGAACAAGAACAAGTTACACATCTACTGACTTTTAGCGAGTACATTATTGCTGCCCTTTTCTCTGTTTTATGTATCGACTCTATAGCTCCAGTGGAAACATCCAGCTCCCAGAGCTCCCCGTTTCACTTATGCGCCTCTAGGCCCAAAGATCACATCAGGATTTCATGCCTGGAAGGGTCGATATAAGGAGCTGTATGCTTTAAAATTCAGCTTCCATCTATTGGTTTTATAGTTTATCCAGCCAAGTCTTTCGTCCATCTTCAGTATGGGGCAACTACAGTAAACATCACAGAGAACAGAGTGGAGAGGAGTGGAATGAAGAAGCAGAGAGTAAGCTCAGACAAAACGTGCATTACATGTGTTTTTAAAGCTCCCTAAGCTCCTGACACTTTAAATACGAGGATAATCACACTTTTCCCAAATTGGGTCAGACATTGTCTGCATTTAAACTTACATACTGTCCCGTAGGGACCTAACCACATTGTGCTGAGATACACTGTAGTGGGAAAGAAGAAACGTCTGCTCTGCTATACTCCCAGTCTCCCACAGACATTTAATGGGTGGAGTGTATAAATAAAGAGAGAACTTGTTTCAAGCTTGGCTCAATCCATGAATTTTAAGTATTAGAAGTATTCATTTGTACTGTAGAGTGCCTGGGCTGCAGTGGTTAGCCCTGTAACCTCACAGCAAGAGGGTTGAAGGTTCAAAACCAGGCTTGGGGTTTCTGTGTGGAGTTTGCATGTTCTCCCTGTGTTAGCGTGGGTTTTTTCTCCGGGTTCTCCGGTTTCTTCCCACAGTCCAAAGACAGCTTAGGTTAATTGTTGACTCTAAATTGCCCGTAGGTGTGAATGTGAGTGTGAATGGTTGTCTGTTTCTATGTGTCAGCCCTGTGAGAGTCTGGCAACGTGTCCAGGGTGTACACCGCCTTCGCCCAATGTCAGCTGGGATCGGCTCCAGATTGATGCATTTAACTTTAAAATGTAGGCTACAATATGTTATTTCTTTCTAAATGCATGATGTTTGCAAAGTCAATGAGTATTCGTGTTAAATAATCGTGCTCTTAATTTTGACCAAATGATTTTTGCCATAATCCAGCAGCCCTATGTGGAGATACTCAAAGAAACTGGCAAATGGACTGCATTTATAAAGAGCTTTACGCTTTAAGTGCTTTACAATTTGCCTCTTATTTACCCATTCACACTCACACACCAATGGCGACAAGCCACTGAGCTGCTCTAACCAGCAATGTAGGGTTCAGTGTCTCACCCACAGACACTTCGAACGACCAACCCACTCCAACTGCTAAGCCACAACCACTCTATATTATATTATACATAAATCATGCATAGAAATGCCACTACACTATTTTTCTCACAATGGAGACATACAACAGAAATTGAGGAACTACCCAGATAGATAGGAAAGCAAAATAATGCCAGGTGGTGGTGGTGGTGTTACAGCTCCAATGACAGCACAATCAATAAATAAATAAATAAACACCTAAATAGACTAAAAAGTTTTACCGCCAAGTGATTTTTTGGCAGAGAAGAGGTTAAATTGCTGGAAGTGTTACAAACTCACAACTTGGCTGCCATTTCCTCTTAGTAAAAGAAATGGCTCAGTATATTCATTTCTTTAAAAGGGACTATTTGTGACTTTCAGAAATGCTTCTTAACAGCGACACCTGCGGCCGTGAAATCAACGAAAGTCAGCGTCGAGCTCGAAATAGACCTTAACGAGCATCGCTCAAAACAGTGAGGCGACACACGTCAGCTAAAGCCACAATATCACTCTATATTTCAGCTGCTTGGCAGTAATGTTAGCTGACCAGACGAAGGCCTCTCCATGAACATGATTCTTAGTGTTGGCTTTTCCTGCCTCAGCGCAGGCTGATGCAGCGGAGCTCTGCAGCATGTGTCCCTGCTCTCTCCGCCTGCAGCCGGAGAGAGCAGGGAGACACCGACCCGCTACATTTATACGATTAAAAAGTTACAAATAGTCCCTTTAATACTATTACTAACTGCCAAAATAGATTAATAAATGTAATGTGTTTTATGTTGCAAAGGTGATTTCCATAATGCAAGCTGGTGTCCTGCAGTCACAGCTACTGCCAGTTGGCTCATCAGCTGTCGGACTCCGTGAAGAGGACCCGCTCCCTATGTAGATATGAAGGGCTCACTCTAAGCTAACAGTAACACGATAATTCTTGATTTTAGGTGATTATACACTTATGGAAACATAGTTAAGACTACTATATTCCATTTCTGCTAATAGATCCTCCAAAATGTTACACACTGCACCTTTAACCTCTCTGTTTTTGTTGAATTGTATTGGGTTTTGTTGTGCTGCAGGCCCACTAGACAGTCCAAAAGAAAAAAAAAATAAATTAGACATGGTAATTGGAGGTTGAAGTTACATAAGTGTCTGTGTTTTTATGCTGTGCAGTATTTGGTGTAAATGTACAAAGTCTTGAGATGATAATGGCTACTGCGTGCTTTGGCATGAAAGACAAATAAATACAGTCTGTCAGTCTGTTAGTCTGGCACTGTTTTTTGTGAGCAGGCTGGGACGAATTCATAATGGACTTGACATATTTAAAAAGCACCGAGGGAGCTAACAATGCTGAATTCAGCATAGCTCCTTAGAGGCGGCGCAGCCTGCCAGTCATGCCGTGTTATACAGTGAGATATTGTGCACAAACGCATGCTTACACACAGCGCTGGGCTGATGTGGCCAGCTGTTGTGAAATCTGCTGGTCAAACAAACACATTATGTTGCACTTGAAACCTCATTTTGAATTATCCGTGATAACGTTGACTGAAGTTTTTATTGATGCGCTCCATGTACATTATAAGTAAGCATGCATGTGTGTGTTATGGCACATACTATAATGTGGTTATGACCCATTTAGGCAGAATAAGTCACAATGTTGACTTTCTTACATGACTGTGAGACAAGGAGAGACACACACTGTTACCACCACAACCCTGCTGCAGATATAAAACCACCCAGCACCTCTGAATCTCATTCAGTAAATGTGCAGCTGTTATGACAGGTTGTAGTGGCAAATGGGCGTTAGTAGGAGGATTGTGGCTACGATAAACATCCTGTACTGTATCAGGAGCACTGGCAATGATGAAGCCTGATTAAACTAGACCGGAAACGGAACAAAATATGATTAAAAAAAGTTATTTTTATAAAACAGTAATTATATCAGATGCATGAGACAGGTAATCTGAAGAAAATCACGTGCCTCTGTGTCCTCCGGTGTCCTCCGGTGCTCCTAATCTGCATCTGCAAGATCATCCCAATATCCAATCTGTTATCGGTATCAATGAATCCCTAGCTGCAGCTACAAGGTGATGCTGGGTTTGGTTATCCACTATAGCTGAAGGAAAACAATGTCAACAGGAGGAGGAACAGAGAAATGCACAACTCTGACACAAAAGAGAGGCACAATGGTACTCTTACTTTCCTATTGACAATGCTGCAGTTATAGAGGCCAGCGGTGGTCAAGGAGAGCCACGCTGCGACACGAGCAGGCTGATGTTGATACGTTATGGGATCGGATTTTGATCGGCTTTATTTCAGTCACAACCAATCCATTAAAATCTGCCCGGTTCGGCCAGACAGCAAACCTCAGAATAGGCTCTGAACATCTCTAATACTCATTGGACAACCTCATTCATACAGTATGTTAGACCATGTTAGATGAATCTGTATAGCTGTCTATAACCGTCTGTCATTAGATTTGCATAGGTTTATATTGGCCTTTTATTTCCAGGTAATTCATTTGAACCACTCTACTGAATTTCAAATGATATAAACTGATTGTAATCCTCAGTATTTTCCATTAAAAATTATGCTTTTCTATGCAGCATGTACTCTTTTGATATGTCCCTTCCTCATAATCTTCATATCACCCCCTCTGCCAGTGCCTGATCTAATAACTAGCCTACATAAACTCCTACTGGGAAGGTGATGGTATGGCTTAGAGAGCCTGCGGGTATGTAGATCTGCCTCACTCTCTCAATGATGATACTATGGGGCTGCCCATCCAGGTTAGAGGATAATGTTTCAATAAAAACACCCTGGAGCACTCAGTCTGTCACAGGAATTCTTCTCTCAACCTGATGCATGATGGTTTGTGTGTGTCTGTGCCTTGCACTCATGTCCCTACTACATGCTTTTAATATTGTAACCTAGGAATTCAAGCTTGTCTTTTATAGATCTGTGTTTGTGTGCAACATTCAGGGCCTTCCTAAGAAGCACGGAATAAATAAATAACGGTTTCCCGTGTCTCCCGCCTCAGGGTGTTAACCTCCTTAACTCTGCCAGGCAGACACCACCAGAGGGTCCATCTTTTCAACTCACGCTGAGCCGCCAAACGTTCAAACCTACTTGAAATTCTAGTTGAGACTCTAATATTTCCAGAGATGCCAAATATGCCAGGCTGTTTCACAGAGAAAATTATAAAAGATTATTTAGGGATGTCACCAGAAATTTAGTAGTCGATAACAATACCAGTGAAATCTCGATACCATGGTAAAAAACAAAACAATAAATCCCATGTACTTCAACATACACTCCTTTATTACCGTTTATCCCTGATGATCCACCTCAGGTTTCTCGGCAAAACTAAATTTCACAAGATTACATTTGAACACATCATGATAACATGATTTACCTTCGCCCACTACTAATTTTTACTGTATAGAGCCTGAAGGCCTCATGATATAACTTAATAATTCCTCCGTACATTAGCTGTTAACTACGTTATTTAGCCAAGCAGGACTGTGCTGCCCACCGGCTACTCACAGCTAATGTAAAATTGCACTTCTCCTGCCAATTTCAGCACAGATTTGTTGTTCACAATGTGGCATTATCAGGGAAATTTTCTCGACAACGGTGTGATGTTAGTCTTGAGCCCTGATCCCGGTACCTGCGGTACTGTAGAAAAACAAGTGCCACCATGTTTTCAGAAAGGCATCGACTTGGTACCAAAGTATCGGTTCTCGTGACATCACTAAAAAGGAACTGAAGAGGGTAATCAATAGTTTTAATTTAGTTAAAATGCTGCTGCTGTGACAACACACAGCCGGATTAAAGAAATGCTCAGCTGGACTGCAAAATATTGTTTAAAGCAAACACAAAAAATGTCAGCCAAAATAACTATATCAGCTTAAAATACCAAACTGAATTTAAATCAGATTTAAATGTGCAATATGACACTATCGAAAATGTCAGCTCTCACCTCAGTCTTGACAATGGAAAGAAAAATGCATGAGCACTGGTTGTATTCAATTGAAAATACCTACAACTTGCTTTTTTGAGGGCTCGCCTGTATAACAACACTTTTTCCGACAAGTACACTTACAGTATCGCTCCGCTGTAAATGGGAAGAAAAGACAACATTCAGGATGATTTTAACTTGCAAAACTACCTGGATACAACCAGCATCGGCTGAATTATATCATAGCAACATGCATCATTAGATTCTTCAGCAAGTGAGTGGCTGTGCAAAGGTATGTAATGTGCCTTCATTCATTTCACAGTACTACTTGACATAAATCACTGCAACAATGAGGACACGGAGGTTTTCTGCTATCAGCTTTTTCTTCTATTGCATTTAGCCAATGTGGTTTAGGTTATATTTCTGCAACTGCCCACCAAATATATTCAGCATTTCTTCTGAATGCCTCCAGGGATGGATCATACAATTCCTAGAATCATCATTTTAATAATTCAACCAGCCACTATTGATATAGCCATTGCTTATTTTCTCCTAAATTTGCTTGGTTGATGTACTGCATGCGTTTGCATTTCCCTGACATCAGCTAAATCATTTCATAACTGCATCTCCATCTCTGTCCTGATCTTGAGATATTTCCACAGGCAGTGCACAGCAACTGATCCATAGAAATAAAATATGAGTAGAAGGGTCATTGAACTGTTTGCTGTGGTAATTTGACTAGTACTAAAGAAAATGGCGATTGTTGTTAGCTGTTATGGTGACAACAGAATCCACGTCAGTGGGGCCGTAAAGTGTGTGGACGCAGCTCTCGGATCCTGGCTAGTTAGCTAGGGTAGCTTCTCCTCACGTTTAGACCCGCCGTTGCTGCTGGCCACCAGCCCAGGAGTAACGGAAATTCCCATTAAAATCAACGTAGCAGATTGTCAGATGGTCGGCTGCCACTGTTATGTGTACTGTTGCCATAGCGACCGTTGTAGCGGGCTGACTTCCGCATAAACTAAACCGACTTGCGGCAAGTAGTAACGACGACAAAACCTCAATCTAGTGAGTCCGCGACTTACCACAATTCGGTTCAGTTTATGGGGAAGTCAGCCCGCTACAACGGTCGCTATGGCAATGGTACGCATAAGACATGCAATATGTTAAATAGGGACAGTGCAATATGTTGCATCTGTGTAATATTGGGCTATTGCCTGTGCAATATGGGCAAGATGGTAGACGGTGCAGTGCACTACCTGGGTGCAATACCTGCCATGGTGTGTGTGATAGTATGTGCCATTATGTATGTGGACTGTGTATGTGTTGAAACATCTGTTTCTGTGAAACTGTTTCCCTGTCTTGTGTGGAATCGTTTAATATTGTTGTTGATGCCGTTTTCATTTAGTGCTTGTAACTGCAGTTGGACGGAGTCCAGGAAAAATTTCCCCACGGGGACAATAAAAGTATATCTTATCTTATCTTATAAACATGGCAGCCACTCTGACCATCCGGCTACGTTGATTTGAATGGGAATGTCCATTCTACTCCTTATTCTATTTCAATGCACTGATCACTTCACAACTTGAAAATGGAACGAAGCCAAACTGGTCACTTTGTTAATTGCGTGTCTATGAAATAAAAAAAACTGCAAGCAGCTAAGCCAGGCGAGGTAACACTGTAATGTCCAAAGGCACATGGAGTAGGAAAATAAAAATGGAAGCAGAAATATACATATGGCATGTATAAATTGGGTACGACACACAAATGTAAATTCTTTACAAACAGCACCGGCGAATCTCTCAGATGTACAGTATATAACAGTGTGCAAGGGGGAATTTTCCATTAAACCAACATCCGTGCATTCGCAGCTCACTGTGACCACTGAAACAGAAATGTGTCACAATGTCCTTGCTCGCCGATGTTCACATCTGACATTTTCTCTCATGTTACATGTTGATGGCAGATCCGCACAGACAGCAGACACGGGCACACAGCACCGCCGCACATGGATTGTCAGCGAGCTCATGGCTCGTGGCGCCTGTGGACCGATGTTACTGGCTCTCATTGCACATGACAGCCAACCAACGTGATTGTGAGAAAAGGTGCGTGCATGTGTGTGAGGCGCACAGTACACATCCGACCCAGAGTGCCGCTCATACACATGGTACACACATGTGCTGTCTTGAGTTGTTTTGTGAGGGTCAGAATATTTTCTTATGTGTTTCCTCAACACTACATGTTATATCACAGTTTGTATGACCTTTAAAGATGAACGCCATCTTTCAATTCAGTACATTCAAACCTAATTCAGCTCTGCATAAACTCTGTTCTCAATGATATCAGTGCCTTGCCTTGTCAGACCTGCCCGAGACTGACTTTTGAACAGAAGAAAGGTGGGCCGCCTGCCAGAAACCAAGTGAGCACAGAGAGAAGCCAGCATGTGGTAGGACAAGGTGGGAGGAGGTGTTATGAATCACAATGTAACCCGACACCTCACAGACACAAATTATAGCGGGAGCATCACTTAAGAATTCTGTACGGCAATTTTCATTTGACTTAGATATACATTACTGGGCCTATTATTTTAAAGTCGAGATGAAATGAAAAATGCTTTTTTAACCCTTTTAGATCACATCCCCCAGTCATATCGTGCACCTATTTAACAATATATACAAAACAAAATCAATTTCTTTGTATTTTTATAATCAAAATACAATTTTTTTTTCTTCCTGTTAAACAAAATATGACGTGTGTTTACGTAAGCTAGTACCAACCAATTTCAACTAATAATATCATGACATCCATCCATCAATCTATCTGCAACTTTTCATGACAAGCGAGGTGTGTGTTTGACAGTCCTCTGGATAACTCCGTATTGGCTACATTCTAAGCCCGCCCACTTTTTAGCGGTCCAATCAAATGTGAAGGACTTGATTTAAATTCCTCTTGTAACTGTATACTGCTCAAATACTCCGTTTCACAGAGAAATACATCACAGTACAGAAGCTAAAGACACTCGTACTTCCATTTCTCGGGGACTTTAAGGTTGTTTCCATAGACTGTATATAAGAAGAGGACGTAGTCACTGTGACGTCACCCACTGGTTTGTGGACTGCTGTTTGGAAGCTGTCGCCATCTTGGTTTTTGGCCGCCACCATCTTGGTTTTTTGCAACCAGAAGTGACACAAGAAGGTGGAGCTAGGCACAACCAAATGATGAATACGACATTTCTAGGCGACCAAAATGTTAAAATGAACATTCATGAACTGAAAACACACTGTGAAAGAGTTAAAGTTGTAAGACAAAAACAATTCCCAGACCGGAAAACGCGGTGGTAACAACATGTCAATCACAAGGTAACCACGCCCTAAAGCATACCCTGCTTTATGGTCTATTTGACTCTAAATGGGACCATAATTTACTAAATGAACATCATGCTGTATTGAAGAGGACTTGAAACTAGCGATTGAAACCATAAACTCATGTTTACAATGTTTACTGAGGTAATAAATCAAGTGAGAAGTAGGCTCATTTTCTCATAGACTTCTATACAATCAGACTTCTTTTTGCAACCAGAGGAGTCGCCCCCTGCTGGCTGTAAGAAAGAATGCAAATTTAAGGCACTTCTGCATTGGCTTCACTTTTCAGAACTGGAGGTTGTTGCCTGGTTGTGTCATGGTATGTTAGCATTGTATGAAAGCAGTGGGTGACGTGGAGAAAAAATGAGTCACACACAAAATAGTCCTGCAATAAATCCGAATATAATGGTTTTAAATGGCTTTATGATCATCTCAAAGGCTGCAGTTTGTGGTGTACTGGCAGGTATTTCTATTTTTTTTGTGCACCCCCTATATATATTCAAATGAGGGTATGCTAAAAAACCGCTCTGTATAATGCAATACAATTCAACAGCACCACAAACTACAGCCTCCAAAATGACCATATTGTGTTTCCTTCCTATTTATAAGGGAAAGTCATACATCAAAGACCTCCTGTTAAGAAGCTTTGGATTTTCATGCTGTTTTCTCAGAACGTAATCCTCAGAAGATAAATGATAAACAAAAACCATTACAAGGCTTTGTAGGTTGGAGAATCATCGGTGGAGGTATGAAGTAGAGCGTATACCTTCGTGGTTTTGAAGAATGAAAAACTAAATTGAACTTGACTGTTGGTTTAAGCTGATAAATGAACTAGATAGTCATTTCACTTTAAAATCTATACACTATGATTGATTGCATAAAAGCACACTGACCTCTGATGTGTGCTTCAGAGACACTCATCACAAGTTTTATTTGTAAAGAGTAGATCTGCTTTTTCTTTTTATTGGGTTCTTTTCTGTATACGACTGAGATGATAAATAGAGATGATGCTGTGATAATGATAAACGAAAACCCACCAGCCTGCATGAATACATCTGATCCAAGCAATCCACCGGATATGAAACAGCAAGCCAAGGCACACCAGGAGATTATTCATAACTTAAATAATTCAAAACACAAATAAAACTCACTAGATTGCATGACTTGTAGCTGACAGGCTCTTCTTATTAATATGTGACACAGTGTTTGATATGCAACAGATGGCCATCAAAACATGGCAGCTGAGCGTACATGTAGATGTTTAGATGCAATTACGATATGAAGAATAATATAGCTGCTCCACACATTAAGAGACTGGAAAAAGAGGAACATTTTAGTCCATTTTTCTTTGTGTTTTTTTTTTTTTTGGAAGGGAAAAAAACTGCAGAGCAATGAAAAACATTTTGGGCCTTGACAGACAGTATACAATAAAAGTAAGTAAGTAAAGTAAAAACATTCTTCATATAGCTGCTGAACAAACTTATTGATTGTTATTTTTTTAAAAGAGAATACTTGGGAATAAGCTTTGAGCAAGTCAATATTCTCTCTACTACAAAACCCCATTAAAACAATGCCTTGAGGAAATTATGTGCAAATGCATGATTCTCAAACATGAATACTCATTTTTTTTAACCACCAAGTAAATCAATAGTGCAAAGCATCATAATGCATATGCAAGGTAACAACCAAAACAAGCAGAACAGCTACTACAACAAGGTCATTTACAATTTATACCACTGCAAAAACAACACATGTAGCAGGTCAATCAGCAGCATACAAGCAGAAATTAGCAGTTTGCCAAACAAACAAGGAGTCTCATAACTTAACCAGCAATAAACTACTAACCACTAAATACAGAGCCAAAAAACATCAACTATGTTAGCACAAGCAGCAGCAGGTACTTACAGGGTGAAGTGAAGCAGTGATCTCTGGTGTCTTAGTTGAGAGGAATCCTTTAGGGAATAGTCTCCAAACTAACTACTAAAAGATGGACAGTGAACTCCTCTTCTGGCTTGATGAGGCGTTTAAGGCCTACCTGAGGGCTGTAATACGAGGCAGGATTTGGCGTTATCGAGGTAACTTCAGGGTTAACCCTGGGTTTTCCGTACTACGAAGCTGATTTACTTCTTACCTGGGTAGATCTCCATGGTAACTTATGCTGAACGGCTAACCTGCTCTGAAGCAGGTTATGTTCCAGATAAGAGATCAACTCGCATAAAAGCACCTCCTACTGGCCAATCAGAGCTCAGTGCGGTGATTATATGATAATATTACACACATATGAAGAAGTTTAAGTCATAATTTAGGCTAAAAACAAAACAGTTTAAACTGACAAATACAGGAAGGACAACGGACTTTATGCTGGGGGTGTTTACCGCTTTGAATTATATTTTTATATTTATTTATTTATTTATTTTTTATTTATTTTATTTATTTTTTATTTATTTATTTATTTATTTATTTTTTGTTAGGTTAAGTGAAGCCAGATAACGAGAAGATACCTTAGATATGTTGAACTCGCTTTGTAGTAGGCCTCTGCACAGTGAACTCCTTTTCTGGCTTGATGAGGCGTTTAGGGCCTACCTGAGCATCAGACAGACAGAGTGGGCGTTTCAATGACTGTTTAAATGCACCGCCTTTTAATGAAGGGTGCGTTGGATTTGTGTCACAGCTGGTGTGAGTGTACCAGCAGCACAGCTGGAACTATAGCTCATGTTGTGTACACGTACAAGCTGTCTGCAGACAGGGGACATTAAGGGTCTGTCTCTTGAAGTGGATTTGTTGGTAAATACCCTTAAAATGTATCTTTGTTATAAAAAATAAAGGTTTGAAAAAATAAAATAAAACCTGAACTAGCTCATAGTTTTCACTTCATCAATTTTCAAAAAATATGTAAAATGTTGGAAAATTAAAAAAAAAAGCCCTATAGCTTTATGAATATCTATGTACCTTAATTCCCAATTGACCACTTGTGGGTTTTTTGTTTGTTTATAATATAATAATAATAATAATAACAATAATAATATATATTATATAATATAAATATATTTATAATAATAATAATTATTTTAACTCAAGACTTAAGATAGGAAGTTTCTGTAATATGGCCCGAGCCCAAACTCATACAGTAGAGCGGTCATTCCCAAAGACTGGGTCAGACCAACAGGTGGGTCGCAGGACATTTTATTAGGGCAAGCAAATAAATTTGTAGAATTTCTTCCCTAGTTTTTAATTTCACATTTATATCTGCAGTACACCTTTCAGCCACATGAGGGAGCCTGAATGTTCGTATTGTTCTGATAACTGTAGCCTACTTATAACATTGAATCTAATATGAAAGGCTCTGGGTAAAGTCATCAAAAACGAGAGCCAGTATTCCACCTAAATGCATTTATTTGGTCTCATTTATAAAGTATTACACGTGTATGTTTTCAATAACACATGTTTAAAACAAAGTTGCGATTTATCAAACGTATATCTCTTCAAAATAGCTGGTTTACTTATTCAAGATAATAAAAGGTGATGGGACGTTCATTTATACGCACAAATTTGCTCTTCTCAGGATTTATAGATGAGGCCTATATTGTGAATTGGGTCGCGACGGTTTGTCATTTTTAAAAAGTGGGTTACTCTGCAGTAGAGCATTCAGCACATAGAGCATTCACTGCAACATATGGGCAACCCCACCAACATAGCTGAGGATAATTGTCTTATGAAACTTATCGATACTATTGCATTGCAATACCACACTGTGTTTTGGTTGTGTGTGATTGAAAGGTTTTTCAAGTGCATCGTGTCGTGCATATCTCCCTCTGCAAGGTCGTGTTTTATTGAGTTTAGACATGTGAAAGCAGTTGGAGGTTGATACAATCTTGACAGAGTCTGACTCACATTTTACTCCTCTATTCTGTGTGCCTCCTTAAAATGCAAACTAAATTCAGTATGATGATATCTCTGCCAACAAATAGCACTTCAGAGTTATGGGGATTATAGAGTCATGGTGATATGGATTTATCTGACATTCATAGATTAATAGGGATAGCTGTAATGACTGTATGAGACAGATATTTAAAGAAAAAGAAAAAAAAGAGTTTATGTGGTTTAACTTTAGCCAGTAAATTATTCACAAAGAGTTTTATCTTATCTTAACTTCACACTTTACAACAGCAATTAAAAAGTAGAAGTCGTGCAAAGCCTTGTATAATAAAAATGAACAATGAGCAAACTTGGCTTTTTTATTTTCTAGTGGCTTTCATTGATATAAATTTGCCATTTTGCAGTTAAAAAGGGTCAAAAGTCACACATTACTAAACCTCTATCCAATACTGTAAATGCTGCGTAGAGTTTTGTTTACCATTCATTCATTCATTCATCTGTAATTGTTTAGTGTCAACATAAACATGCGTCAAAATGTAGCATATTGACCTTGAGGTTTTCGCAGTTTCACCAAAGTACTGATGTAACGACAGACTGAGACAGTCTGATGCAAAAACATGTCACCCAGATCTCCTTTCAGAGGGTCGGCCCTGGAGGGCAGATCACTGTGATGTCACAAACCCTCAGCATGCATGACAGCATTATGACATCACCTGTCAGAGACGAAGAGGTCCACGACTGTGATATGGTCTATCATCCCCCTCTATATTTGTAAAAAAATAATATGTACTGTATATTCCACTGTGGATGTATTACACTCTTGTTGCACTGTACTGTAATTCAGACTCTACCTGTGTTTGCATCATACTGTATGTGTCAATTAAAGCTGTGAAATATTGTTATTTCAGGATATTAGAGAATCCCTGACTCTCACTTATTTAAAGCCACTAGTGAACACACACCCAAACTTTAAGATTTAGATATGTATATATATACACTGTAAAAAAAAAGAAAGTTTAAAATAATGGAAATTTTCCGGCAGCAGGGGTGCCAGAAAATGTCTGTTAAAAAACAGAAAAATACTGTCTGTTAATTAACATAAATAAACTGTAAAAAAAAAAGAGTAATTATGTTTATATAATTAGAAGAAATATTTTACTTTTAACATATATTTATTGTTAGAATAGTCATACACCGTAAATATAAGACCATTTACATATAAATCACAAATGAAACATATCATTTTACCTTGTAAAAGCCCAAATTTACATTAACTCTCAGAAATTTTGCAAAAAAAATCTGTATTTTTACAAGAAATATTTTTAGAATTCCATGAAATCCTTTTCTTCTAACATAAATTAATTGTTAAAATAGAGTCATAAAGCTCTAAAAAACAGAATAATTATCTTTAAAAATGATCAAGAAAAGCTTAAATACAGATAATTACGATTGTGATTACAAGAAATACTGTAAATCTAAGACCATTTACATATAAATCCCAAATGAAACATGTCAGTTTTACATTTTGTTTCTGTCATTTTGAAATACAGACAAAATATGTAAAATTTCTTGAAAAAAAATGTAAAAAACATGTGTTTTTTTTACAGTGTACATGTACTGTACTCATACACTTTGCATGCTGTTGTGAGAACAAACTGAAATATACACGGCAGCATGGTGAGTCACACTGAGTCATTAGAATTATAAAGTAACAATACTTTTACTTGAAGCTGCAGTGGGCAGAATTGGAACAAATCTGATTTTAAAACTTTCACATTGTGTTCGTACCTAAGAGAAAATTCAAAATATGAGAATGCAACAAGTTCTCTTAAATCACTCGTACAAGCCACTAATGAATCAATCTGTTTCTACTGTCTGTGTGTTCTTTTGAGAGCTGTTCTCATGTATTTTGCCTTCTGATTTTTCAACATTATTGAGTCACATCTTTGCATTGTGTTGTTGTCTCGTGTGATATATTCAGTATATGTCTTGTGGGTTAATGTTTGTGTATCTCTTTCAGTCAGTTAATGAGCATCCAAACAAGGGAAATGAAAATTTCATCATATATATTTATAGCCAACTTTGTTGTTTGCCCTCTACCATCATACATGCCGTTTTGCTAATACAAAATGCTAATTCAAACTTTATTTTACAGGCCTTTTATTGACTCCTGTCTGTTGCTCTACTGCGTAAATGTGTCTGCGTCATCTCTTTTGTTTTTATTGACTTGTGAAGCACTTTATTGTTTCAGAAAGGGGGCATACAAATGATATTTTAACAAACCCTCTGTTGATGATGCATTCAGCATGATGAATCTAGCCGCTCACTTGTTCAACTTTTGTCCGATGTGACAAATACCAACCATCTGGTGTCTCTAAGTGGAGAGGAGAAAAACACATGGAGTATGTTTTCAAATACTCTTTGCTCCAGGCGCGATCTCAAATGCTTGTGAGTGTGTTCTTGACCTTCAGCTTAAAATACAAGTGTGTTATTTGCCTCCGATTCTCCTGACAGAACCTGTTCTCTCTAACCACCCGGCTCTCGAGCCACCTGTGTCCCGTGTAAACCGTTTTTCTAGTTAGAGGGGCACCAGATGTTCTGAGAGAGATGTTTAAAAGAACACATTACAGACACTTGTTCACTGCAATAACCATTAATTCACAGACACTATGTTTATTTTGGCTAGGGATATAAATCACTGTAATCAGAAAATAGTCCTTTACAAAATCCATCAGCACAAAGTGACTTAAAGGAACAGTGTGTAACATTTCAGGGGATCTATTAACCGAAATGTAATATAATATTTGTATGTTTTCTTTAGTGTATAATCACTTGAAGCTAAGAATCGTTGTGTTTTCTTTAGCTTAGAATGAGCACTTCATATCTACATAGGGAGCAGGTCCTCTTCTAAAGAGGAGGGTAAAAAGACGAGATGTCATGCGTCATCAACACGTCATATCTTTGGGGTACAACACATGCGCAGTAAAATATGATCTGCACTCGCTGAAATTGAGTGAATAGCAACACACGACCGCAGCTCTAGTTACACTGCCATGTGTGATACCTCAGAGCTCAAAACTATGTCGATGCCTCTGTCAATAGGCCTTGTCCTCTTCATGGAGTCCGCCATGTTGCTCCGCCATGTTTCTACAGTAGCCCAGAATGAACAAACCAAATCTAGAGAGAGCCTTTTGCGTTTTTACATTACCTGAGGGCCACCGTAGTTCTCCTACACGCTTGTGAAACTTCATTGAGTGTATAATTGTAGCACTGCCTGCCGCCATCTGACTTCCGTTGTTCCTAAAATAGTGTCATTATGGTAAGGATGGCGAGGTGAACGCCGTCACCACGGTTTTGAAACTTGCCGGCTCACGTTACCGCAGTCTTGGAAAGGGAGGAGTAAAGGGAGGGGTACTCAGTTGGTTGCAATTTGCAACCATGGCACTAGATGCCTCCAAATCTACACACTGTCACTTTAACCTTCTTTTGGCAAATGTGTAATTTTGCTATCTGTGTATAACAGAAAAACAACAAATAATATTCACAAAATCTGTTGTGCACATGCTGCGAGGTGTTTCGGCCTTACAAACCGGAGAGTGTTTGATCTCGGCAAACATTAACAGTCAACAGGAGTGCTTGTATAACAGATTTTGGTATTGATTCTAGCCTCAGTGTGGTTAATCGTTACCCAGGTCAAACATTAGAAAGGTATTAGGATGTAATTAAAGGGGTGGGCAGTAGCTTTTAAACTGGGCAAAGAGCTGTAATATCACACTTTCTCCATTTAGTGCATGGACATTTCCAAAAGTGCATTTTCTGAGTTATATATTTCTGCATCCCCTCAAACGTGTTTACGAAGTCGCCAAAACCTGTAGCCATATGTGTAAACATGTATATGGTTTCGAGAATGCTGTTATCAAGCCTCTCAGGCAGCGTGTACTCTGTGTTTTGAACATCGACTGCCTTTGAAGCAAACCCCGAGGCAAAAAGATCATATGCGTGTTTAGCAGTGAGCAATGCTACCCAGAAATATTAACACTGATATGATATGGATAAGAACTGCATCATGGTGGACAGTAACCGTTATGCTGGATTGGTCATTTCTGAGCCAGTTCCTTCACATTTCATTTTATACTCCATTGAGTCTTTACAACGCTTTATATTATGATACCCTTTATTGTCCGTGGTACTTATGGATTCTTTATAATGGGTTAGACATTTAATCCTTATAGGCTTATAATGACTTTTTTATTATCATATTTTATACTGTGGTAATATTTCATGCTCTAATATTATCGTTAATCCTGTTTCGTGCTTTGATCTACTCTATTTGTTGTTTATGTGTGTTTGTGGGTTCCCCAGTGTATTTCATGCTTTGTTGCATTTGCCTGTGAGTACTATGAGTCTTGATGAGCTCTGTGCTTTTCATTCCAGTGTGGTTAACCAAACACACAGACACACACACACACACACACACACACACACACGTTTCTCCCCAAAGATGGTTCTTAAACTATAATTATCTACAACAATGACTGTTATGTAACCCCCCAGGTATGGTGGCAAATCATCATACGACTGTACTGAGAACAAAATAAACACTCAGTTGATAAGTAGGTATCATAAGATTAAAATATTTTTATATTTCTATGGTAGATATACTGTATATAAGCCCCTTTGGTGTCATTCAGAATTTCAAGTAATTGTGTCATTGAAGAATTTAAGGGTCAGAGAGAAGAGTTTAGTGGCATGGAGCAGATTACACTTGTTAGGGACACCTAACTAGGAATTATTGTGTAGCTACCAGTGGGCAACTCCGGGTCTGAAAAGTGAAGCCAATGCTGGATTGCCTTAAACTTGCATTCTTTCTAATAGCCAGCAGGGGGCGACTCCTCTGGTTGCAAAAAGAAGTCTGATTGTATAGAAGTCTATGAGAAAATGAGCCTACTTCTCACTTGATTTATTACCTCAGTAAACATTGTAAACATGAGTTTATGGTCTCAATCGCTAGTTTCAAGTCTTCTTCAATACAGCATGATGTTCATTTAGTAAATTATGGTCCCATTTAGAGTCAAATAGACCATAAAGCAGGGGATGGGCGTGGCTACCTTGTGATTGACAGGTCGCTACCACGGCGTTGTCCGGTCTGGGAGTTGTACTTGTTTTTTGTCTTACTATTTTAACCCTGTCACAGTGTGTTTTCAGTTCATGAAAGTTAATTGTAACATTTTGCTTGACTTAAACGTCTTAGTCAGCATTCGATTGGACAAAGATTCAAGATACTCCAATTCTAATAATAACGTCACAACCAAGGAGCTGATTCTGGTGTCGTCCCTGGTGTTTGCCAAAATTCACACTGCCCTCACTACACAACACAACACATGTACTGTAAATTCCCTTGTGCCACATCCTAATTTCTAAGTATTGAAGACAAGCAGTCACCGTTCCAGTCAGCCTCCACTCAGTCTCCATGCTTTCGAGAGTTTGAGTTAGTTATCTCTCCTCTTTCCTCAATAAGTCCTCCAAATTAAAAGACAAAATATAAATTGTTTGTTAATGCCTCCCAAAACGGCCGATATGAGCGTTTTCTGATCTGGAATTTTTTATTGGCAGAATGACATTGTTTGTCGATGCCTTCCAAAAAAGCCATATGATCATTAAAAAAATGATTCATATATCCAGTCAAAGTTTGGATAGGTTTAGGCACAAAAACTTTGGGTCAGTTCTAAGTCAGTGAAAGATTGCAGTCGTGGTTTAGAGAAAACAATGTGGACAGCTGGTAGGAATCAGGATGCAAACAGTTTCAACTCACAGGATTTTGTACACATAACCACCTATCTCACACCTCTTCCTTGCAGCATGGCCACACTGGTCCTTGTCAGGTAAAGACATGCTGTCAATAAAGTATTTCATCACTATAAATTCCCTTGCACCACAAAAAGAAACTATTTATTCCACCGATTCAGTAACGCTCCTACTACCCCAACTCCCCACTATTACAGTGAGCAACACACTGCTCCATGCCCACACTTTCACACACACACATGAACACCTGGAAGCTCTCCAGTACAATCACTATCATGGACCTGCACTGTGCAGCTCCACAGGAGCATTTTGGCAGAGCTGGACTGAGCGTGCACGAGCAGGAACTTTATTACATAATTAACTGTCTGGTTCCAGTTGTCATTATATTCCTCATATCTGCTGCAAAGACCATTGCCACAGAAAGAAACAGACGGGTAAACATCATCATCTCTGTCCACGACACTGCAGAAATGTTTCTAGCTGTATCTGGTGGTAATTGAAGAGGACTGGCATTAGAATATAAAGCAGTTAGTTTTAATGATGTCAAAAAAAGTCTAAAACATACAGGGCTTGGTTTGGAGGATAAACAAAGGAAGTAGTTTTCAGAAACTCTTCAGTCAGTGGCAGATCTTTCTTTCCCAGAAGACGCCATGGGAAACTTGCGTTGTTTACACGGGATGTGAGCAAAGTTTGCCAGACAGATAATGTTTTCGTGCTCTGGGAATACACAAATAAAGACTGATATTTGTGTTTTCAGACATTATAAAACCGCAAAAAAACAATACTGACTTTGGATTTTTTCAAAAGACCATGCTAATAATTAAGATCAATTAATCAAATTGCCTGAGATTATGGATTTTTGTGCCATTGTTCTCATCAGATATTGAGTAAAGGTGAACAGTGGGGCAGACTTTAAACCATAATGCCATGTGGTCACTGCAGCTTCAATAAACCAACGATTTGCATTGAGAGTGGGAGCGCCAAATGCATGAATCATTCAAGTCAGAGGAAGCAGAGCAAATGTTGAATTGGGTGTGTGTGGGAGAAAGTTTGTCTGTGACGTGTGAGTGTTTGTATTTATTTATTTATCTGCATGGAATGGGCATTTGCATATATGTGGGTGTACACATGTACAGTATATATGTGTGTATCAAAATGTGGGTTATAGAGTATCACAGAAAACATAGAGGAGGATGCTTGTGGATGCATTTTGCATGACTCTCTCTCTCTCTGTCTCTCTCTCTCTCTGTGTGTGTGTGTGTGTGTGTGGCTCAGCCTACCAGGGCAGACTGTGTGACCAGCGACAGTGAGCTTTAACATGTGCTGACAGCTAATCAATAGCAGATAGTGTTTTTTAGCTTTTAGGGAGAACTATTTATAACAGACTGCACCATCACTCTCAAAACCAAATCAGATATTTCCATGGGCCGGACCAAGTGCTGCACAATCATGCTTCACAGCAGTGGGTGTGCATGTGTGTGTGTGTGTGTGCCACAGTGGCTGATGAACCAGATGTATGTAAGGTAACAAATAGTAGATAATTTGGCCACATTGTCATTTCGTTTTATCATGAAATAAATTTGCATTTTTGGGTAGGTGTGTTTCTAAACAACTATCAGGTGACAAAATGTAACCCTGAGCTACCCTAAGCCTTTACAGGGCTTTTATTGTGAAAGGTAAGAACGGAAGGAGTGGATCTGGTCTACGCTGCCTTTGTCAAGGTTAAAAGGAGTAATAGAATTTGCCGTCTTGGTTCGGACTACGGAGCCTCTATGTCTTTGTTTCTTAAATATAGGCGCAACTCAACCGGTTCCGCACAACGTGATTGGTTGATGCCTTTATTCGCAGCGCGAAAGCTAAGAAAAATCAACCTCATTCCGAAAAAGTACATTGCTTTCATGCCATGTAATATTCACGTTCTGTGTGAAAGTACTCGTGACAAAAACAACAGTTCGAAAAAATTTATAGACGTGCGATTAGTCCCACAAAAAAAACGGTGCTGATGTGTAAAGGCCTCAAGTCTCACCAAATATCGATTCCTGCCACCATCCCTGACCTAGAGCCCGGTTTTTAGCCTATACTCCAGCACTAACATTAAAGGAGTACTCCACCAATTTAGCATTGCACTCCTATAACATTGTATGATGACAGACATTTAAAAAGGATAAAAATCAATGCAGCTGAACCAGAGATATCATCTTTTTTTACTCCAGACATTCTTCTTCCTTGTCAAAACCTGGCGCCTACATTGCCCACAATGCAACTCCACTACCACAGTTCATTTGGAGATTTGGGTGTGTTATGCAGCTGCTAATGTCGCCTCTAGCTGCGAGCCTCAAGCAGATATGAGCAGTCTAAAGAGGTCTGGTGGGGTTCTTTCTATTGTTTGCACTGATAGCACTGTTAGCACCGTTACCTGTGAGCCGCCGCCTCAGCCATGTTGCCATGTTGAGAGCCGTGCGGAGGCAACAGGAATGCTCCCAATCAATCCCAAGTCAATTTGCGTGGGTGTAGAGCTTTGAGCCCACTACTTGCACTGCTTATGTTTATTTAAGTCTATCTCTAACACTGAAGAAGGCATTGAATACATAATTTAAATCTATAACATTTACATAATTCAGGTTTGATAGTGCAAAGGTTCTTTCCATGTATGTTTTGTGCGAAATGCATGAATCATTGAAGAGCCGGGGTGCAGTGCAAACGCTGAATTGCTACTATTCCTGCATGTGAGTGTGTGTGTGTGTGTGTGTGTGTGTGTGTGTGTGGGTGGGTGGACATGTCAAGAAGGCAGTTATGTCAGGAGCAGTATAATAACACCATTCTGATGCAGTAAGACAATCTGTTGATGCATTTGCTAAGAGAAAGTGAGAGAGAGAGAGAGAGGACTTCCTCAGTGCCTCATCATCAACATCTCTCTCACACACACACACTTATTTCCAGGCTCCGTCTCGCTCTGTCACTCTCCTCCCCTCCTCGCTGCTCCAGCCTCTCCCTCGTCTCTCGCTCTCACCGCCCTGCTTTACTCCCTTTAAGTCCTTTCCACTCTGTTAATTTCCCCCCCGCGGTCCTTCCCTTGCTCCCTCTCTGTCTCCACCAACCAGTGTTGTGGCAGCTGTCATGTCACCTCGTTTCACTAAACAAGTGACTCTCCATAATTACCAGGTGGACTAAGTCATAAATCTTACATGTGCCGACACCGCCGCTGATGAGGAGTGACATTTCGTTTGAAGCGCCAGCCTGCAAATCAGTCGGCCAGCCGGTCCGCCATCCAAAAGAAGCAATCGATTCGTCGATCAATAAGGCAGCCAGTCATACAGGTTTTAGACACAAATGATGGAAAAATGGCGTTTTATCCTCTATCCACTCAGCCCAGGCTCTTTACAATCGACCTGCCAGCCAATCAGGCTCCCATTGAACTCAACCGTACTCAGACATTTAGTCAATTAGCAGGTAATCCTATTCACAAGTAACACTGGAAATATGTAACAGTATGCCAATTGCATATAAACTGGGAAGCCAGCCATTCAGTCCGGAAATGGCACAGCAATTTGTTTAATAAATCACTCAATGTCATTATAGAGCAGCCAGAAAATCATTAAAATCACAATGAAAGGATTAATTACTTTTTTCCTCCATGCTGCTGGTTAATTCTCGATATTAAAATAATTAAAAAGGAACAATCATTTGAGCTTTTAATTAATTTTTAAACTCATGGTGCACGAGTTACATAGAAATTATTCGAAAAGTGACAATGTTTTCCTGAAATGTCTTCATTTTAAAGGATTACGCATAAGGTATTTTTAGATAGTCCCTCCGCATGTTTCCTGCCGTAACATCCTGTTACAACAAGCATTCAGCCATCCAGTAGTAGCCAGTCAGCCAGCAGGCCAGGCAAGCATCATCCGGCCGTCCAGTCATCATCCCTGTTGCCTACCCATTAAATTGGGTCAGTATTAACAAGACCCATGTTGCTGCTGTGGGAGCTTCAGCCCCTGAAGCTGACTCCCTGTGACAAGACCTACGTTACGTAAGGAGGGAGAGGAGACTGTGGAGCCAGCGAGGCATCTCTGATGGATTTGTTTGTTTTCAGAATGTCTGTGGTTTAAGATGCCTCTGCAGTTTAGGGCTGTTCACCAGCACGTAGGCAACAAGAGGGCACATGCAGGGAAAACATGCATGGAGATGAGTACTGTACTGCACAAAACTCATAGCTTCTTTTGAAAATAGTGTCAATACTATGGTGGTACTCCGAGAGATCAACACCCTGCAAATTAAGAAAACGTCTTCACCAATATGACAACACATGCATTTGGAAAAAAAAAAAATGTTGCAAACAGAGAAAACAATCAAATACAGAAATGCATGTAGCACAGATGACAATGGAAACTGTGTCCAGGGGACACTAAAAAGTGATGCACACGGCTGGGACGCACTTCCAAATCACATACTTTTTCTTTTTCCTTTTAGTACCTAGCCTACTGCAGCTGCCTTTACAACGTATATACTGTTGCATGCAGTATGCAAACAATTGTGACATACTACTTTGTCATAGCATTGCAACTTTGACCCTCTTGCTTATATGTCGGGAGGATTGTGGCAATTTAATGACGGAGTAGTATGGCCAAATTGTATGCATACTACATGCAACGGTATGTACTTTGTAAGGGCAGCTGCAGTACGTATTAGAAGTAAAAATAAAAGTATGTGATTTGGAACGCACCGTTGTTGCCATGGTTTGTGGTTTATGAAGTTGTTGAAGTTGGCTATCCATCAGTTGTATTGGAAAAAAAGCTAAAATGTAGTTAAATTTGTTTGTATTATTAGCCTGCCAATTCAACTAATCTGACGAAATACACAAAATTAATTGTGAAACAGGCTAACATGACAGAACATTGACAGAATTGTCACCAAGTCACGTACAAAGATTAAAATAATTGTTGATTAATGGTTTAAAACAAAGTCAAAATCAGTGACATATTTTTAAATGTATACCAACCTTTTCTGTAATGAAAGAATGTAGGCAGCAGTTACTTAATTGTTAACTGCTAAACAAATGAAGCAAAGTGATAGGTGTCTGTATTTGGTTGTGTTTTCTGTATTTGCAGCATGTTTCTTAACATGCTTGTGTTTTGTCTATTAAGAGACTGAAATAATTACTGGACGGACAGTCATGGTTCCCAGAGGATGAGTCCTACTGACTTTGGTGATCCCCTGACTTTTCCTCTAGCGCCACCATGGGGTCAAATTTGAATTTGTCTTTGGTTTGGTTAATTTATGAACACTACAATACCAAATACCTGCTAAGCTACATTCCCATCATCTGTTCGCATGTTTAGCATGGCTGTAAACTCCTTTTGTTAAACCTTTCTTCATTTCTGCCTCTCTTTATCTTTCATTCCTTATTTATTCCATTCCTTCTTTTCTCATTCCCACATCTTGAGTTAATAAGTCTACAGGTTGTTGTATTTTTACATTTTCAATCATGATCTCAATTATTTTGTGGAGGTAGAAGCAGAATGAGCAATTGCTGGAAGCTTACAAGTAAAGAATGATTCAGATTTGGTTGCTTTTTAAAGTTCACCTTATATTTTTATTTGAAAGAAGCACTTGACTTGACTTTGTTTTTTGTACGGTGTGCTTGAACAGAAATAACTATCATGATGGCAGACACTAGCAAAACATGGTTCACACTAAAAATAGCTGTAATTATCCTTTGCGTTCACGCTTGAATGGCTGCACAAGATGATCTAAAAATAGATCTTTTTAGAGACCAAGTGACACCCGCGCATTTACTGTATGAGTGAAGATGCAAAAGCTTGCCAGAGGCCAAATTGCCACCTCAGTATTTACCAGCACTAGAGGCCTTTCACATGTAAAATGCATGGCATGCTGACACAAAGTGTGAGTTTTTAAGTCAACATCCATGTTAAAAATTAAAGTCTATAAGAAATCCTGCAGAGAATAACTGTATATACGAGAAATCATTAATGATGCATGGTCTCAGAGTCTAGTTTTTATTTTTTTAACTGCATAAATGTTCAATCTCTCCAGAGAGAAAGCATCTTTAAAACAAATGCAAATGTAAGAGAACAGGATGTCAAATCTTAATTAAATCTGAGCTTCACATCTTTAATACTTTTTATGTTCTCAGTCTTTGAGATATTTTTAAACTGATCAAGTCAATAAATTATTTTCACCTCAATCATCGGGAGGTCATCGAAAAAAATGTGTGCAGGGTTCTGAACGCGCTGCCGAATCAGCGCCCGAAAAACATCCCCATCGCTATTACCTGTCAGCAGCACCTGTAATAGCCTCTGTCAGCCATTACAAGAGCACACAGTGAAGGTACGGCCATCAAAGCACTCCCCTAAAAGATAATGTCAGTATTCTGTATATCCGGTCAACATCAGAGAAGTGGAATATGAAAAGAACTTGTATGCTTCACAGAATTGAAGTTGTCACAGCATGAGTCCTGTTGCTGCTGTTTGGACAACTAAGACAGATTGTTGTACGGCAGGATGTGAGGAAAATACGGTTTGGCAGCTCGGATGGAGAGTGAAAAAAGCAGAAATAAACATGGACAGACAGAAACAACTATGAAGTAGGAGGACAAGTATTCAATTGGCGAGGATGAGATGTTTTCCTCTAGTCTGGATTTCAAAACACAACTGTGAAGTGGCTACAAAAGGCCGAGACCTGTGAGGGAAAATCAAACTCGTCCTAAATATAGCTCCTCTGATCTGTGATGATGATGCCTGTGCTGCTGTTGCAGAGCCTAAGGCCTCTCCGCCTCCATGAACTCTCTCACTGGTCCCTCTGCTCCATAAACTGCCCCTAAACACACACATCTGGATGTGTAGAAATGCTCATCCTCACTCGCAGTGATTTTACTAAAAAAATGTGTACAGTAATCAAGCACTTGTATATTCAAACACATGCTGTCTTGTTTGGAACTTTACCACTGATTACTGTCACTTCTCTAGTATTTTGAATATGCTTTATTTAACCCTCTGAGACCCATTTTTGTCTTCATTAGGGGGTACAGGGTTTTTTTATGGGGAGATAGCAGGTGAATAATTTGAGATGCAGCTCAGCTCCGTGTGTCAAGTTGTTCTAGTCATACATCAGAAATAAACATGAATGAATGAATGATATATATTACAATAAATTGTGAAAGTGTATAAGGGCTTGAACATTGTGATAGAAGTATATGATTTCCATTCACATGCTTTATTATGTCTCAGAAGTTGTTGGAGCAATTTTGGGGTTGATACCATTTGTTACACAGATTTGGTGCTAAATTTAACCAGTTTCTACCAATCGAGAATTGATAAAAATGACCAGAAATTCCTCCAAAATAGCACGTTCAGACACCAAGGCCTTGAGGAACATCATAAAAAAAGTCATTCTGTGATTTGGCATCAAAAACTTTTTGACTTTTTCTGCAAGAATTGCATTTTTAAGCAATTGGATGGCGAGCACTTCTGTTCTGGAAACTGCTCAGAATCCCCCTTATTGTCAATCTACTGTACCTAGGAAAGCTATCCATCCTCTGAATGCTCTAGGTCTCTAGTTTGTGGTTGTAAAGTTTCATGAGGCTGTGATTATCCTAGAGGTCACCACAGGTCATTTTATACTGTGAGGTCAAGTTTAAAAAAATTGTCTCACTATAATGAAATGGCTACTATGGGGACTAACATCATCACACATGAATATAGCTCATTGGATCCACTAGAGTCTCAGCTTTACAGTGATACCCAATTTATGTAATTCCAAGACTGTTTAGGGACCCCAGTACGCAGAAATATTCAAACACATCAGTTTCAGAATAGGCAAAAATAACATATTTATATAAAAACTGCACGTTTTTTTGCCCCAAACTACATGTGATTATCATAAAGTGGGCATGTCTGTGAAGGGGAGACTCGTGGGTACCCATAGAACCCATTTTCATTAACAAATCTTGAGGTCAGAGGTCAAAGGACCCCTTTGAAAATGGCCATGCCAGTTTTTTCTCGCAAACATTTAGCATAACTTTGGAGCGTCATTTTACCCGCTTCCCTACAAGCTCGCATGACATGGTCGGGTGGTCCAAAATATACATTTTGATTTATTGATTATGCAGGATGTAGGGGTGTAAACACTAAGGTCTTTAGTCCTGAATCAGTCTTCTAACATCTAATGGTCATGGACTCATAGTTTAATCAATACAATATATCAAGGGAAATCACTTTGCATGTCTTACAAATGGGTGTTGGCAGCACGCTCTCCAACAAGGACATATACTGTATATGGACAGTTAGTCAAACAACTGACCAGGTAATTTCACCGATTAATTCATCTGCTCAGGATTAAGTTGTGTAAATCGATGAGACCACATGCTGCAGATTTTAGTCCGAACAAAAACCTCTCAGCCCTTCATTGTTGCCTATCTCTGCAACAACAGGGGTCATATTGATGTGCTGCATCTGCACTAATTATACTGTAATACTTAATCATCATTACTAATTCTTTGTCTCTTTGTTTGTTTCTCCTTTATCTATAAATAATTGCCAGTTTGCACTTGTCTTATATTGATCGTGGCATCCTACATGCAGCAGCGAAATTCTCATTTATAAATTGCAACCTGCAACAAGTATAAAAAATACAGTATAGGATTCACAGTGCGCTAAAGTAGCGGATTGATTTTCTCATAACAAACCGTTTTGCCCGTATGGCCTCTAAATCCGACACTGATGCACATTTCCAGACATGTGCTGACATCTGTCATACCTACAGCGAGTGTAAGGGATTCAATTCTACTTTTGAAATTGGTTATTCACACTCAAAGCCCATAAGCCACTAAGCCCATTGTTCATTCTCACAAAAACACACATAAAGACACACACACAAACACTTTTACATGTGGAGAATGTTGTTTTTTTTTTTTCTAATAATCCACAACTAAAGCCTCTGTACTCTAAAGAGGGCTTGCTGAGGTCATAATCTTGTTCTGTTTTTTTGCCAATCTGCCGAAGAGGAGAAATCCTGCAAAATCCTGCGGGATCTTCCTGTAGTTGTACGTACTGTACAAACAATTGACTAATGTTATCTTTCAAAATATGAAGTTTAAATCTATTGTTTTGTTGCCAAAACTGTCGTAGCATTACAAGGTTATGTTATTATCGATCCGTCCCTTACAACACCTGTAAACAGTGGGGATCATACTGCAGTACTGGACTGTAGAACTCAAACGTTTATTCCCAGCAACAGTTCAGAGCCGATGTGGAGATCATTAGCAGCCATGTGGTCCTCTCTGCTCAGTGTAGATCAGTTTGTTTTCTGCAGGGATCTTAGCAAGTTTACCATTTCACTCTCAGTATTGACTATAAACTTTTTTTCTGAGTACCCACTTTTTAAAAATGACAAACTCTTGCGACCCAATTCACAAAATGCCTTATCTGTAAATCATGAGAGCGAATTTGTGTGTAAATGAATGTTCCTGACCATTTTTACTGCCATTTCCGTATCTCCCTATATTATCTTGAATAGTTAAACCAGTCATTTTGAAGAGATATATGATTGATAAATCATAACGCTGAAAATGTAAACACATAAATATCCGTTATTCATGCTAATCTTGAATAATTTGCACACATACTGACTGAATTCCATACACAAATAAAAATGAGCAACTTTTATAGGAGACTAAAAGAGTCTGTGTTTGTGTAGAAGCATATCTCAAAGAGGTAAAAAAAAAATATATATATCTCGGTTGTTGTAAACCCGGTGGGCTGTTTCCCTTGAATGGTTTTGATGTGCTTCCGTGGATGACTGCCAGGGCAAAAGGTAACCGCTGTCGAACCAAACAAGCTCCTGCTCATGTGTGACAGGGGAGGCCGAGTGGAAACAAACAACGCATCAAGTGCAAACCTCTGACTCACTTGGACTTATTATTTTTATTCCACCCACTTAAAAAGGCAAAGCCGGCTATTTAACGAGGGATGTAAATCCAATTTTATTGAAGCACGACTCGACATCTTCATTCAGATAACACGGTGACTGTGTGCAAGAGATTAAATGTGAGGATAAAAAAGAAAGAAATAACATTAAATTGTTTTTAACCTCAGCGGGGCTACATCTGCAAACACCTATGTTGCACATGGACATCACATATACTGCTGTGTGTATTCCTCGCCATTATCGCCGCCACACGTTGTATTGTGTTCCCCGTTACTCCCTCTCTACACATGTCAACACACATATCTGTCAGAACAGCGAAATCTAGATACAATACATCGCCGCTCTGCGCTGCTATGGATAGCGGAGAGACTATGACGGCCCATCACTTCAGAGGGTGGGGCAGTCAGCCAATCAGATTACAACCTGAGTGATCCTGTTTGCATCTGCTTGTGTGCATGAGCAGCTGTGGTGTAACCCTGTGTGCACTGCGCATTGACCTTGGAGTCTCCCTGTGCCAGCACTCAGGATGTGACTCCACAAATAACTAGTGCCAAACATTGATTACCTCTAGCACACAACGCCGCACAGAGCACAGAGTAGAAAAAAGGGACGGGGACAGAGATATTGGCTGCACAGTTAACAGTTATTTCCCCGTCTCTCTCTCTGACTGTCTTTCTCTCTCTCTGGCCATGCGCTTTGTTGCACTTTCCATTACTCGCAGGCATTGCAAATACGATATCGGTTGGTCAGTCAGTCGTACACTGTCAGGCTGTTTCAACAGCACTGTCATAAGGTATTTAAAAGCCACGCTTGGACTTGTGGATTTTGAACAAAAGAAGTTAGTGAGGTCAAGTTTTGTTTAGTCTTTTCAGTTAGCTTCTCCAAAGTAATCAGTAAAGATGGAGGGTAACAGCATCCAGTCCATACAGAAATGGGTATGAACCCTTTTGTGGGTCAGCTAATCTCAGTGTCCAGAACCCTAACAACACTTTGTGGCCATGTGAGGTCAGATAGATAAACAGGAAGCAACCAACCACAACATTTAGTGTCTCTTCTTGACTTGAATTATCATTTCCTCTTTCAACTAACCTGCAATCCTTATATTTATATTTTAAGCTCCTGCTGGCAGTCATTCCAAGGTCCCCTACAATGTTTACAGAGGCGTCCTCTCTAATTTTAGGAAGGCAGGCATGGCGGTAATGGAAAGTGACACTATCTAGCCAGCACTCTTCTTCGCCGGAGGGCATTTCAAAGCTGTGGCTGTAGCAGTAGCCGCCCAGATGAAAAGTCCTGCGACCGAAATGTCCGATTATTTCCACATGTGCACAAGAAGCAGCATGATCGCCGGCATGCTTGAGTCTTCTTTTTTTGTTTTTATGGAGCAGTGGCACAACAAACAGCGGAGGATATGGTGGCTGTAGGCGCTGTTAGCACTTAAGGGAGGAAGCTTGATGCCATGTTAGCACTACCAGAAGCAGTGTTACTACAGGGTCTGGAAAGGTCACAGCTCTCTGGTCAGCGAGGTCTGCAGGGATTTCCACACATCGATCAGCAAGTGGGAAGACAAAGTAATGAGTTGTGTACGAACATGTGTATAACTCAATGGAATCCCACTGCTATACTCTGATGTGCTACATTTTTGAATATTGTTGATTTAAGGTTTAGTAAAGCCAAATCTAACTGGATAACCATTTGCTATAAATAACTCTTTGACATAAGTGACTGAATTGCTTTTATATCCAGTCGGACATGAGAGGAACATACCTCTTACTTTTCAGAAGGATCTGTTCGCATGCACAATGTCACTACTAATACCAGTTGTCACCAAAACATATTTAGAAATACCAGGATATTGCTTTCTATTGTGTTACATAAGTCATTTTCTCATATGAACATACTGAAAATACGCAGCCTGTCCGCACTTCCAATGGCGTAAATTACCAGCGCTTTGTTGATACCAACACACAAGGCACCCTTTAGCACATGTACTAACGCACTGGGCTTTCAATTAACTACAATGTAAACCCATCCGCGGCAACAGTAAACTGTTCGTGTCCCATGCGTTTCACTTTCGCAACATTAAGTTTCATTTTCACTTTACAAACGTAGCAATTTCAAACCATACCATGTTGTTTTTTCCTAAACCTAACTAAGTATTTTTGTTGCCTAAACCTCAGCAAGTGTTTTAGTTTGAATTCACAACATTCCGCACGTGTTTGCAACCATAAAGTGACGCTAAGGGGTCTGACAAAGCCTCAGTATGCGACGAGTTGGGATGACAACGTGTTGGAATTCTGGACAACGTCCAGAGAATCCGCACTGGACATTGTCCGGAGTTACCCCTTTCACACATGTGCAACACAACAGAAGATTGTCCGTGTCGGACACGTTCTTACCGACTGGAAATATGCCGTTTGGTTTAGGTGAGGGGTGGTGCCTGGGTAGAACGTGCAAGAGGCAGAACAAGACACGGATTACACCGAGGTCACATAACCTGTTCGTAATTTGGACATACACATTTGTGTCTCTTGATGTTCTTTGAATTTGTCTGACGATTTGGGCTTAGGTGGTGTTATTTCAATGAGACCACTGCGTTGGAACAGCAAGGGTCCTGATGCAGAGGCTCCTGCAAAGGAATAGAAAAAAGGAACATTATATGACAACGTTGGCCAAGAAAAATACACGGATGCCAAAAAGTTCCTGTAAACTTGTAACTTAAACACTGCGCTTCTACCGTTCACCTTGCACAGACGGGATGAATGATTGACGCTGTGATGTATTTCTAGAGTTGTTTAATCCGGCCTCATGGGATAAAACTGGATGGTTTACTGAACACACCCACAGCAATGCAGACCCCTGTGTGTTTTTGTTCACACTATGCTGTTTTTTTTTCTCGTCTGAACATGAACCAAACCATCACTCCAATTAAGTTTTCACACCTGGTTATTTCACAATGAAGGCTGGAGTCTGCCCATATCCTAAACAACAGGTTGCCAGTCTGTGCCCAAGATACCTTCAATCTTCTCTTTCTTGCTCCTTGAAAAAAAAAAAAAAAATCAGCTTTTGTGATAAGAACTTTACTTTTTTTTAGGACAGACATGGAGTGCTTGTCTCCATTTTGGAAGAGGTTGACTAACCCTTTGGACAATGGTGAAAATAATGAATAAAATGTAAGGAGATTCAAACCTGAAACCATCTTGTTGTGTAGCAACAGTGCCAGCCAATGGGGCTCTACTGCCCTACATCATCCTATGTGTTTTTTTTTTGTTGTGATATTCATCTTTTCTTTGTTTACTGTTGGAGAACAGGGTTAGGTTATGGTAAGCCTGTGGGCAAAAAGAACTGGCCCTTGTATGCATAGACAAACGTACCCAAAATTGATATGTTCATACATTTGGAAAGGTTCATTCCCTTGAATATTTGACGGCACAGGGCCAACAGCCCAGCTCCCTCCAATTTAATTACATTTATACCTCCTAGTTCTACAAGTTAATTAAAAACATATTTGCTCAAGAGCTATTTTCTCACAAGAAAGCTATCATCCCACAAGACTGCAAGCTCCACACAAACCAGCATCCTGTTTCCCATGGAGGATTTTAAAAGCAATCAAGGAAGGGTTGCAGAGAGAAGTGATTGGATCAGTGAAACGGCAGTGGAAAAAACATGGAAGAAGTCACCGACTATGACACGGCAAATAGAAAGGCAAACCGTTTGTTGTGCTTGACTGCAACCTTTCTCAGAGTAAGAAACATTTTCACAATGAAATATGTTATTAGGATGTGGTTCTCAGCAGAGGCAGGATGGAGAGACAGATTGTCTGCCCCTGTGTGCTGGAAGGCCCTCGAGAAAGGACAGAAACAGACAAAAAAAAAATGGTTTTAAGTTGTGTAACATTTTTCCCCCATAGTGCTCATCTTGCCCTGTCCTTATGCTCAACTTAACCGCTACCCTGAGGGGAAATCCACCAAATGACTGACCTTTTTTTAAAGGAATGTACGTCTAAAATTTCATTTTCAACTAAAATCTTCCAATTGATTGTTCCTACAATCTATTCTGGTGACTGTTTCAGGCTGTAGTAACATAGAAATAGTCTCATTTAATGGTAATAGCCAGAGGAACTAGAAATGGCTGTAGCTGTGTGAGCTGGTGGGGGAGACTCTTGGCTGCTACAACCTGCAAATTGAGACTGGCGAAGGCGTCAGTCGGCAACTTTCAGTTGGCTGACTTCCTATTGGCTCCTCGCATACTTGAATGGGATAAAATAATGTAATCATATGGCTCTTCTAGGCTTTTCAAATGTTATTGGACAGAATGGATCACAATTCTGAGTCCCTTTGCGGGGTTTGTGACTTTTCCAATGTTTGTTTATGGGAAAAAATGGTCTTTGGGCCAGCGTGCATCATGCTATGAACCCAGAAGTCGTTTTTTGGCTGCCGCCATCTTGTTTTTTTGCTACCAGAAGTGACACAAGAGGGTGGAGCTAAACTAGTGATTGAGACCATAAACTCATGTTTACAATGTTCAGAGGTAATAAATCAAGTGAGAAGTAGGCTCATTTTCTCATAGACTTCTATACAGTCTGACTTCTTTTTGCAACCAGAGGAGTCGCCCCCTGCTGGCTATTATAGAAAGAATGCAAGTTTAAGGCACTTCCTCATTGGCTTCACTTTTCAGACGCAGAGGTTGCCCAAATGGTGATAACAGTACTTTCCGTTGTAGAAAGTCTCCCCATTAGATGATATGTTTTCAGTTTTTTCCATGCTATTTTTATTTTTTTTCAACAGTATTTTTTACCACACTCCTGTACAACATTTATTACACCTAATCTAAGTTTTTGTTAGTCCTTTTTTAATGTAATTCTTGAGTAAAAATACATGGAGGAGGCTTCAGATTTGGAAAAAAACAAATGTGTTTCAGGAAGGTCCCTGGTTCATCTTCACTAATAACAGTCCATGAGGGGAAGAAACAGAGGCAATGAGGCAAAACTGGTGTCTAGAGGATTGTTGATAAAAGCAATCACACCACTGTGTGATGGTGCCCCTCTGAAACAAATGAAAGAGACACACCTGTAACCCTGGTACACTGGGATGCACAGATAATTGAAATGTCACACAGCCACTCTATGCTCTTGGGCATGGGTTTTATTTCAGTGTATTGTGTCCTACATTAACCACACAAGATTCCCTTTAACAATATTACTCAGTACTAATGTAATAGAATGTCACATCAAGACAAACACAGCGTTACACTTTTCTGCAGTAAATTAAAGGCATTGAAATAGTCAGCAATGGAACAAGCACACAATTCATAATATGGAAAAAAAACCCTTTAGCTTCATGCTATTTTAAGGTCCCCTTGGGGACAAGAAGAGTGAAGAAAAAGGAGAAATGCACTACCGAATCTTCGATGGATGATGAAAAGCCCGATCTGACTGGGGAAGACACCTTGCGGGGCTTTTATGATGTATGGAAGCGGACCACAGGTCACACTACGCCAACGAGCACCATCTCTGTGATTTGCAAAGCATATTTCTCCTCTCAAAAGATCCTGGAGGAGACGTAGAGGAGGAAAACCTATAGAGGAGGGGAGAGCGGTGTAAGAGAGATGATCACAAGTAGAAAAGGTCACAATAGACTGTAGGAAACAAGGATGAGCAATGAGAGGAAATGAGAAGGTAAAAGCTTCCCGCTGCTTTCAAGGACAAAGGGGAGTGTTGAAATTCAACATATGGAGCTATTAATATGGCAGAAACTGCCTCCTTTGAGGGTTGTTGAGATGAACAATGCTGTACTAAGTTTTTATCTCGAGAGTGTAAACAAATAGTGCGAACACCACATGACAAAACTACTTGTTAAATCTTGATATGGGCCACCGGCTACATAAAGATAAGATAAGCTATACTTTATTGTCCCCAAGGGGGAATTTTGCTTAGGCAATAGTTTAGCACACAATTGCAAAAATAAAACAACCAACAAGACAGTACAGTGGTACAACAAGGACGCAGTAAGATATGTGAAATATTGCACATGCCCTTAGAGGTAAAAAATATGAATATATA